>JAGDYQ010000117.1:2297254-2328272 GCA_021962125.1 Bulinus truncatus | reverse complement strand
AGCACTGTATTTTTTTTTTAATCAAATGAACACACTTGTATGCAGGTTGGTGCCCGACATCACAGTTCATCATATTCATCTCCGTCCTTAGCGGCTCTCCCTCCCCTCCCCTCACCTCCGCCCCCTTCTCGTAACCCCATCGTCGGCATTGATCAATACGACGTGACCTTTAACCCGGACATATCTGTAGTGTCTGTATTATTGATTACACCTCCCCCTCCCCCCTTTGTGTGTGATTAAAGGAAGTTGTTTTATTCCGAAAGCCTTGCACCTCAAAAATAAAAATAAAGCAAACTTCGAGTGCACTTGTGCACTCATGAACACAAACATAGTGAAGTGCATACACAAATACATATATTTTTATACCAAGATAAATTCATAAGCTCACACTGGTTAGGTGCACAATGTAAACAAAATGGAAGGGGAAGAAACATGACGTCATTGAACTACAGCAAGGGATAACTGGGATGATGTCTGTGTGAGGGACCGTTAGTTGGTCTTAAGGGGGGAGGGTGAGTGTGTGTGTGAAATAAATCAGATGATTAAAACAGATGTAGAAAAACATGCCCAACACTTTCGCCCCCCCCCCACATTATATGTTTAACACCACAATGAATCTCTCCATTCGTACTATTGTGCACGCTCCATAAGTGGACAGGTATATAATAGAATAAAGGTGTGTAAAACCCATAAATAGATTAGTCTTGCGTTCACGAGACTCTTTTCCGGCGCAGCTGGACACAGAAGATTACACACCAACACCAACCCACACACACACAAACACACACACACACACACACACATACACAGAGACAACACCAGATGCACATAAAAAATCATGTTGTACAAACTTGATATGAATTTAAACACATGTGTGGTATCCACTCTAGGATGATGTTTATGTGTATTGATTTTGTGAAACTTGATACATCTCTATGCAGTTGATATTATGTGAAACTTGATACATCTCTATGCAGTTGATATTTTGTGAAACGTGATACATCTCTATGCAGTTGATATTATGTGAAACTTGATACATCTCTATGCAGTTGATATTTTGTGAAACGTGATACATCTCTATGCAGTTGATATTTTGTGAAACGTGATACATCTCTATGCAGTTGATATGTGAAACTTGATACATCTCTATGCAGTTGATATTTTGTGAAACGTGATACATCTCTATGCAGTTGATATATTGTGAAACGTGATACATCTCTATGCAGTTGATATTTTGTGAAACTTGATACATCTATATGCAGTTGTTTCAATTTTTTAAAACCTGGAACTGTAAACCTTTAATTTATTTCATTCCATACAGAACTGTTAAAGGAAAAACTCTTTTTTTTTTCTCTCTCTCTCTCTCCCCCCTTCTCTCACTCTGTGTGTGTGTGTGTGTGTATGTGTGTGTGTTTGTGTATGTGTGTGTGTGTGTATGTGTATGTGTGTGTGTTTGTGTATGTGTGTGTGTTTGTGTATGTGTGTGTATGTGTATGTGTGTGTGTTTGTGTATGTGTGTGTGTATGTGTGTGTGTTTGTGTATGTGTGTGTGTTTGTGTATGTGTGTGTATGTGTATGTGTGTGTGTTTGTGTATGTGTGTGTGTATGTGTGTGTATGTGTGTGTATGTGTGCATGTGTGTGCATGTGTCTGAGTATGTATGTGTGTGTATGTATGTGTGTGTATGTGTGTGTGTGTATGTATTATGTGTGTGTATGCGTGTGTATGTATGTGTGTATGTATGTATGTGTGTGTATGTGTGTGTGTTGTCAATGTTGTTTTTAGAATCAGTTCATGTTTAGAATTTTCTTTCTAAATAAACGTAGCGATTTATGACTAACCAGGATCACTATCTAATGTCCTGTACAGATAGTTCTGTATATAAATGTAGTTCTGTATATAAATGTAGTTCTGTATATAAATGTAGTTCTGTATATAAATGTAGTTCTGTATATAAATGTAGTTCTGTATATAAATGTAGTTCTGTATATAAATGTAGTTCTGTATATAAATGAAGTTTTGTATATAAATGAAGTTTTGTATATAAATGTAGCTCTGCATATAATCAAATTCTACGTATAAATTCACATCATCACACACGACCGAAACTACAACTTGTGTGTGCAATTATTTTATTTGAATAAAACAAAACTTGAAAGAGAAGAACAAGCAGACAGACCAAGAGACAGACCGACAGACAGACCGACAGACAGACCGACAGACAGACCGACAGACAGACCGACAGACAGACCGACAGACAGACCGACAGACAGACCAACAGACAGACCGACAGGAAGAACATTAAAAAGGAATGAACTCTTGAGTGTCGGTGTGGAGTGATTAGGTTCTGGAAGGGGAAGACAGGATTTAATCCTTTAATCTCCATAGCAGACGTTGTGAGGGGCTGGTCTCTGCCACCCCGACATGGTTCCAGATTCCAATGTACATGGAAAGAGTTTTATTGAAGGTGGAAAATTGAGCAGGAGTGGGAGCTGGAGGGGGGAGGGGAGGGGAAGGGTGGTGACAAACTGCGATGGTTTGAATCCAAGCTATATGAATGAAGTCTTTCCAAAGGGTTACTTATTGGGCCTTTTGAAAATATCGGTGCATTAGAACCCTCAAAATGACCATTCGAATAAAGACATTTTAAAGTGTCATTTAGTATGTAGCGTGTTTATTCGTGACGTCAGTGACATCTACCTCCTGTTTTAAAGTATCGTGACGTCAGTGACATCTGCCTCCTGTCTTAAAGTATCGTGACGTCAGTGACATCTGCCTCCTGTCTTAAAGTATCATGACGTCAGTGACATCTACCTCCTGTCTTAAAGTATCGTGACGTCAGTGACATCTACCACCTGTCTTAAAGTATCATGACGTCAGTGACATCTACCTCCTGTCTTAAAGTATCGTGACGTCAGTGACATCTACCTCCCGTCTTAAAGTATCGTGACGTCAGTGACATCTACCTCCCGTCTTAAAGTATCGTGACGTCAGCGACATCCACCTCCTGTCTTAAAGTATCGTGACGTCATCGACATCCACCTCCTGTCTTAAAGTATCGTGACGTCAGTGACATCTACCTCCTGTCTTAAAGTATCGTGACGTCAGCGACATCTACCTCCTGTCTTAAAGTATCGTGACGTCAGCGACATCTACCTCCTGTCTTAAAGTATCGTGACGTCAGTGACATCTACCTCCCGTCTTAAAGTATCGTGACGTCAGTGACATCTACCTCCCGTCTTAAAGTATCGTGACGTCAGTGACATCTACCTCCCGTCTTAAAGTATCGTGACGTCAGTGACATCTACCTCCCGTCTTAAAGTATCGTGACGTCAGTGACATCTACCTCCCGTCTTAAAGTATCGTGACGTCAGTGACATCTACCTCCCGTCTTAAAGTATCGTGACGTCAGTGACATCTACCTCCCGTCTTAAAGTATCGTGACGTCAGTGAGCATCTACCTCCCGTCTTAAAGTATCGTGACGTCAGTGACATCTACCTCCCGTCTTAAAGTATCGTGACGTCAGTGACATCTACCTCCCGTCTTAAAGTATCGTGACGTCAGTGACATCTACCTCCCGTCTTAAAGTATCGTGACGTCAGTGACATCTACCTCCCGTCTTAAAGTATCATGACGTCAGTGACATCCACCTCCTGTCACAAAAATGTACAGTGTACTCAAAAACATATTTTTTTTTTACTTCCACCGTGCACGGGATTAGACAGACGGACGGGGGTCTCCCGCGCGTGCACGCGACACAATAACGGCTGGCCCAATGACGTCACGGACTCGGACAACACCGGTAATTCTATTTACTTCATCGTCTGCCCCGTGTACAAAAGTTTCCCTTGTTCTGTAAGTCCACAAATAATTAACCTGGGTCAATAAAGTAACGACCAGAAAGACGGGGGGGGGGGAGGGGCGCGGGGGGGGGAGGGGGTGAATTCTTCCTTATCGATTAGTCTGTTGTACCTTCTTCCACAACCAATTCTTTTTTTTTCTTTGTTTGTTGATGAAATGTAATTTTTGGTCCAGGAATAAAAATAAAAATTCAATAAATAAAAAGCTGGTTTGAAATTTTTTTTCTTACATTTTTTTTTAGTCAGGATTTTTGTAGCTTTATTATAACGACGCTGGGAGATTGTACATTTATTATAACGACACTGTGCGATTGTACATTTATTATAACGACGCTAGGAGATTGTACATTTATTATAACGACACTGTGCGATTGTACATTTATTATAACGACGCTAGGAGATTGTACATTTATTATAACGACGCTGTGCGATTGTACATTTATTATAACGACGCTAAGAGATTGTACATTTATTATAACGACACTGTGCGATTGTACATTTATTATAACGACGCTAGGAGATTGTACATTTATTATAACGACGCTGTGCGATTGTACATTTATTATAACGACGCTAGGAGATTGTACATTTATTATAACGACGCTGTGCGATTGTACATTTATTATAACGACGCTAGGAGATTGTACATTTATTATAACGACACTGTGCGATTGTACATTTATTATAACGACGCTAGGAGATTGTACATTTATTATAACGACGCTGGCCGATTGTACATTTATTATAACGACGCGGGGAAATAGTACATTTAGTATAACGGCCCTGGCCGATTGTACATTTATTATAACGACGCTGGGCGATTGTACATTTATTATAACGACGCTGTGCGATTGTACATTTATTATAACGACGTCCAATTGATGTCCAATTAAGAAGACATCAAGGAAGACCAAAAGTTGAGTATTTCGCTAGATTCCCCCTTTAAAGTTGGGGCCCAAAATGGGTGCTGGGTGTACCCTTAGGGGCTTAAGGGGAAACTTAAATAAGGGACGTAATCGGTGTGCGAATAGGACGGTTACCTCCCTTTGATGCGGACGAACTTTACAGCGAGTTTTCAGACCAGGGGGAAAAAACCGTTCGGGCCGACTTCATATCTCACCTGAGTGCAACCAGTGAAGCGTGAATAAAACCTGTAGGGAAATAGATTTTAAAAAAAAATGGTTTTTCCAGAAAAGTTTTCATCTAGCTACGGTCATCAATCAGAGATGTATTGGAGCGGTATAATTTGTTGTTTTTTTTTTGAGTGATGCAAAAAGTCCGGGAAAGTGTCACACTCATCACGTGACTGCTCACCTATGACGTCACATCACACGCGATGACCTTAAAGGCTGATTGTGAATGTCATCGTCATTAGTAGACAGGTAGAGTGCAAATAATGAATCCCATGATTGGAGTGTGTGTGGGGACAACATTTCAAAAATGATTTCATAAAGAAAAGGAGGATGGGAATTATGGGGTTTTTAGGGGAAAAAATTTAAAAGTGGGATTAGGCGAATTGGTAAACTGTGCGTTACCTCTGTACACTGGTATTAGACTCTATGTATCTTTTTTACCTCCTAGATAAGACAAATAGACAGAACGACGTAAATACAGACAGTCAGTCAGACAGACAGACAGACAGATAGATAGATAGATAGATAGATAGATAGATAGATAGATAGATAGATAGATAGATAGATAGATAGATAGATAGATAGATAGATAGATAGATAGATAGATAGATAGATAGATAGATAGATAGATAGATAGATAGATAGATAGATAGATAGATAGATAGATAGATAGATAGATAGATAGATAGATGTTTGGATGGATGGATGGTTGGATGGATGGATGGATGGATAGATAAAAAGATAGATAGACAGAGAGACAGACAGACAGACAGACAGACAGACAGACAGACAGACAGACAGACAGATAGATAGATAGATAGATAGATAGATAGATAGATAGATAGATAGATAGATAGATAGATAGATAGATAGATAGATAGATAGATAGATAGATAGATAGATAGATAGATAGGTAGATAGATAGATGTTTGGATGGATGGATGGTTGGATGGATGGATGGATGGATGGATAGATAAAAAGATAGATAGACAGAGAGACAGACAGACAGACAGACAGACAGATAGATAGATAGATAGATAGATAGATAGATAGATAGATAGATAGATAGATAGATAGATAGATAGATAGATAGATAGATAGATAGATAGATAGATAGATAGATAGATAGATAGATAGATAGATTAGATGGATGGATGGATGGATGGATGGATAGACATATAATATCTCCATCCCCCACCTCATGACTTCTGTCATTCAAACGCTGTTGTCATGAATGAGTTGAACTTATTCACTTCAAACTCCTATATTGTATTAGCCAGCAGACGACAACACAGACATCCGCTGCCGTTCATGCCGGTCAGACTCATGACAATTGCCAATTGTGACAGGGCCACTTGTGACAGTGACAGCCAATACAGTGTAACTATGGCAACAAATCTTCAAGATCTGTTAACGGTTAAAAATAAATGAACGTGTAGCGAAGAATGTGCTTCACGCCTGACCGTCCAGAGCGTCCAAGGATTATTAATCTCCACCGGTCTGGTCTCTCTCTGTGTCGTCATCAGGGACAGATAATTCGTTACTGTAATTGGTCGTTGTCTCCCCTTGTCCTTTCGCTGGTCACGGCAGCCAGTCATTAATCTCCCCCACCCCCCACCCCACCATGGACCTCATCTCCGTCCACTACCGCTGGTCAGTAAGACAGTTTTATTGTTACCTCTGTTACTGGTTTTGCGGGGGATGGGGGGAGGGGTCATCTAGGGTCAAAACTTGACCATGTTGCAGACTTATTACGCGAGGTCCAGTTTTATGTCCGGAAGGGTCAGTCAGTTTTCTCAGAGAAAAGTACCGTTTGGTTTTGAAAGAGCCAGTTCATACTAGAATTCGATATTCACTTTAGTGAACATTTTAGTGAGACCAAAAGTTGTTCTGACTCAGATGAAATTCTCGATATCCAAATAACATCTTGGTGTCAGTACAGTTTCATGATTCCGATATATAGACAGCTATCAGCCCATAGATATATATACAGCTATCAGCCCATAGATATATATGTTACCGGCAAAGTGTGAAATGCCGGCATTCTATAGAATGCCTAGGCATTGTATAGAATGACTAGTGTCGTTTTGGCAAAGTATAAAATTTTTAAATTGTGCATACTTTTCAATCGTGGTTTGCATCCTCATGCATGTCTTCTGCAGAAAGGGCTGTCTCTTGCATTACTTCATCTCTGTCTATCTGCTCTTGTGTTGTTTGTGTGTTCTGTATTCTTTTTTCTAGGTCTTCCTCTGTTTCCATATCTTGTAAAACATCGTCAGGTAGGGACGACGTTGTGAGGCCTATTTTAGCTTTGCAGTCAAAGAGTGCTTCGTATTGTGATCTTTTAATCCCAGAATGAAAAGCTCTGTTCTTCATGAGTTGCACGAACCGTAACCCCTCACTCCAGCAGCCAGTTTTTCCATCTTGCATTCAAACACACAACATATTTTCGATGTCCTGGTGTTGGCTCTTTCGACTCTCCCCTTACTTTGTGTGGCGCGGCTTACCATGAACGATCTTCAAGGTGGGCCAGTACTCCTTAAATTAAGCTGCTTACCACACTGTTTGCAAATTCTCTGCCGTTATCGGACTGTAGAATTGTTGGAGCACCAAGCAACGTAAATATGTCTACGAGCTGGTAGGCTACTTCTTCTGCCCTCTTTGTCTTCAGGGCCCTGAGAACCACGAACTTAGTGAGATGATCTTGATACCCCATTATAAACTTGTATTCATCTACAGGATGGGATTGAAAGTGGATGAGATCGACCTGACAACGGGAGTTGAATTCTGAAAAAACCATTGGCTTGACTACAATGCCTTTTTTGACGCCTTTTTGTTTTTTCTGGCAAGGTTCACAAAGGTTAACATACAGTTCAATATCATGACGTGTAATGTTCTTGTATTTGGGTGATAGTTCTTTCAACATTCTGTCCCGTCCTCCATGACCAATAGCCAAATGGGCATTATGAAGTACGTCAAATAACTCGGAGTCCGCGACGTAAAACTGAATTGCGGTCACACCTTTTTCCACCATCATGACATCATAGTGTTTCACCAGCCATAGTTACATACTTTGCCGAACGGGAACTCGGCATTCTATAGAATGCCTAGGCAATGTATGAAATAGCAATTTAATTCATACTTTGCCTGAAAAATTCAGGCATTCTATACATTGCCTAGGCATTCTATAGAATGCCGGATTTCACACTTTGCCGGTAACATATACAGCTATCAGCCCATATATATTTATACAGCTTTCAGCATATAGATATATACAGCTATCAGCATATAGATATATACAGCTATCATCCCATAGATATATACAGCAATCAGCCCGTAGATATATACAGCTATTCAGCCCATAGATATATACAGCTATCAACCCATAGATATATACAGCTATCAACCCCTATATATTTATACAGCTTTCAGCATATAGATATATACAGCTATCATCCCATAGATATATACAGCAATCAGCCCGTAGATATATACAGCTATTCAGCCCATAGATATATACAGCTATTCAGCCCATAGATATATACAGCTATTCAGCCTATAGATATATACAGCAATCAGCCCATAGATATATATACAGCTATTCAGCCCATAGATATATACAGCTATTCAGCCCATAGATATATACAGCTATTCAGCCTATAGATATATACAGCAATCAGCCCATAGATGTATACAGCAATCAGCTTTAACGGGACGCTCGAAAATAGGTTACATTTTATGCTCCATTTCGATACCTGAAAAGTTTCCCCTCCTATCCCAATTCTGATTTCCCCTGTGGCGTAGCTAGATATTCTGTCGCCCTGTGCGAGCTACGTGTATGGCGCCCTTTTACCAATCAGACGAATGCAAAAAAAAAAAACATTTAACAAACCTCTTTCGGTGCACCTTCCTATTTCGGCGCCCTGCGAGGTTCACAACGGCAGTACCCACACTACGCCACTGGGTGTATTTCCCCTTCACTGTTTCATTTTATCACCCTAATAGTTGATCATTCCCATAAACTTCCAAAAATAGCCCACTTTCGGTAACAAATCTTATTCTTTTAAGATCACCACAGGTGCGTGGATAGACAGATCGATCGGTAGGTAGGTAGATAGGTAGATTAGACAGATAGACCCATCCAGATATCTAGGGTAACATTTATATCTATCTCCAGATATCTCTCCCAATAGACTAAGAACCTGTCAGGTATGTGTGCGTGAACACAAAGTGTGCTCTCTCCCGCCAAAACATCTCGTCTTAGTTTCATGTTCTACCCCCTCCCTCCCCCCCCCCACCACCAACACCACCAACACCCTCCTTTCTTGAATTGTCGATTCCAGTCTGGAACGAGCCAAAAATATAACTGTTTATTTAACTTTTGAATGCAACTCTCTTTAAACTAAGCTGCTAAAAGACTATCCGTGAACCATTATTACCGAACAATGACATTTCCGTCCAACATGGAACAATCGAAGTGAGGGAAAACAAAAGTAGACATTCAATATTGATTACGTCATTTCCTGCAAGTTTGTTTTATTGTGTTCTGTGTCAAATGGAATATCTGAAAATGTGATGAACCTGCATATATAGATAGATAGATAGATAGGCAGTTGATAGATAGATAGATAGATAGATAGATAGATAGATAGATAGATAGATAGATAGATAGATAGATAGATAGATAGATATTTTTGAGCACACAAATACTTCGCTAATAAGTATTTATGTTTTACTGTGTATGCGCTAGTGTGTGTGTCTGTGTATGCGCTAGTATGTGTGTCTGTGTATGCGCTAGTGTGTGTGTGTGTGTGTGTGTGTGAGTGCGTAAAGCTGGTCACTGTTGAACTCTACAGGAGTTATCTCGATCAGATCAAATTGGCTGCTTTACGACAAAATCAATACCCCACGGTATCGATTTCTCGGAGCGACAGAATGAAAAATCGCTTTACCGCTGAACTGGCCACTAATCTTGACCACTAGCTGGACTTTAGCTGGACATGATGTTTTTGTTTGCACAGCGAGTGGTCATACAGAAGCAGCTAGGTTACGTAACTTAACTTACTGTTGGATTGACTCTCTCAGAGTAATTCGGCCTGCTGTTATTTACGTCATCTGTGAGCGCACACACACAAATACACACTCGCATACAGAATTGAGGTCTCCCTGGGTGGGGGAGGGGTGGGGGGGGGAAGAGGTCCTAACTTGTGGCTCTCTGTTCAGTTGTCTGCGGCTTTCTATGAGCCAGTCTTCACTTTTAATGTGGTATTGTGTGTCTAAACTAATACTTGATAATGAATTAGGTCATTATCATTAATCGACTTAATTCGTCTGGTAGGGGAGTGTGTGTAGGGAGGGGGGGTAGACTAGTGGACTATAGGGACAGTGCCGTATTGAGAATCTTCTTTTCGTTGTCCTGTTCATTTAATAATATTGACTGTCCAGTCCATTTATAAATGTTGACTGTTCAGTCTATTTATTAATGTTGACTGTCCAGTCTATTTATTAATGTTGACTGTCCAGTCTATTCATTAATGTTGACTGTCCAGTCTATTTATTAATGTTGACTGTCCAGTCTATTGTTTAATGTTGACTGTCCAGTCTATTCATTAATGTTGACTGTCCAGTCTATTCATTAATGTTGACTGTCCAGTCTATTTATTAATGTTGACTGTCCAGTCCATTCATTAATGTTGACTGTCCAGTCCATTTATAAATGTTGACTGTCCAGTCTATTTATTAATGTTGACTGTCCAGTCTATTTATTAATGTTGACTGTCCAGTCTATTCATTAATGTTGACTGTCCAGTCTATTCATTAATGTTGACTGTCCAGTCTCTTCATTAATGTTGACTGTCCAGTCTATTTATTAATGTTGACTGTCCAGTCTATTTATTAATGTTGACTGTCCAGTCTATTCATTAATGTTGACTGTCCAGTCTATTCATTAATGTTGACTGTCCAGTCTATTTATTAATGTTGACTGTCCAGTCTATTTATTAATGTTGACTGTCCAGTCTATTTATTAATGTTGACTGTCTAGTCTATTCATTAATGTTGACTGCCCAGTCCATTTATTAATGTTGACTGTCCAGTCTATTCATTTATTATTGTTGACTGTCTAGTCTATTCATTAATGTTGACTGTCTAGTCTATTCATTAATGTTGACTGTCCAGTCCATTTATTAATGTTGACTGTCCTGTCTATTCATTAATGTTGACTGTCCAGTCTATTCATTAATGTTGACTGTCCAGTCTATTTATTAATGTTGACTGTCCAGTCTATTTATTAATGTTGACTTCCAGTCTATTCATTAATGTTGACTGTCTAGTCTATTCATTAATGTTGACTGTCCAGTCTATTAATTAATGTTGACTGTCCAGTCTATTTATTAATGTTGACTGTCCAGTCTATTCATTAATGTTGACTGTCTAGTCTATTCATTAATGTTGACTGTCCAGTCCATTTATTAATGTTGACTGTCCAGTCTATTCATTAATGTTGACTGTCCAGTCTATTCATTAATGTTGACTGTCCAGTCTATTCATTAATGTTGACTGTCCAGTTCTTTATGAGGCGGCACCTCCTGAAGTTCAACATACATTATAGTATAAGTGTGAATCTATAAAGTATAAGTGTGGCTCTATAAAGTATAAGTGTGGCTCTATAAAGTATAAGTGTGAACCTATAAAGTATAAGTGTGAATCTATAAAGTATAAGTGTGGTTCTATAAAGTATAAGTGTGGCTCTATAAAGTATAAGTGTGACTCTATAAAGTATAAGTGTGGCTCTTTAAATTATAAGTGTGGCTTTTTAAAGTATAAGTGTGGCTCTATAAATGACCACCACTCTAATTCACAAAACACACACACGTAAACACACACAAATTTACCAACTTATGCATACAAAAAAATTGCACGTACTTCTCAAGTATTATGTTACTCGAAAACATAACCTGTTATACACCTTGCTAGTCACTTCAGTAAAATCGCTTAGGCTTGTAATTTGACAACTGAATCTGTTAATGAGCAGTGCTAAGAATATAATTATATCAATCTGTTAATGAGCAGTGCTAAGAATATAATTATATCAATTGAGTGTGTGCAGTCCCTTGACTAATGGAGGAGAGGAAATTCTATAAACCTTTAATGGGACGATTTTTATGTTCCCATTCTTTCATCCCAACCAGAGCCGATAGCGCAATAAGAATGGAGGCAACACGGGGGGGGGGGCTTGAACCTGAAATATCCATTTGTCCTCACCGGAGGTCAATCCAGGCTAAACAGATGAGCGATTTACCGCACGACCATCCATTCCCATATATATATGTGATGGTGGTAGCTTCATTTATCTGTTAAATCTGTCACTAAACACATGTGTGTCACAATGGCTGTCACTCAACACATGTGTGTCACAATGGCTGTCACTCAACACATGTGTGTCACAATGGCTGTCACTAAACACATGTGTGTCACAATTGCTGTCACTAAACACATGTGTGTCACAATTGCTGTCACTAAACACATGTGTGTCACAATGGCTGTCACTAAACACATGTGTGTCACAATTGCTGTCACTAAACACATGTGTGTCACAATGGTTGTCACTAAACACATGTGTGTCACAATTGCTGTCACTAAACACATGTGTGTCACAATTGCTGTCACTAAACACATGTGTGTCACAATTGCTGTCACTAAACACATGTGTGTCATAATTGCTGTCACTAAACACATGTGTGTCACAATGGCTGTCACTAAAAACATGTGTGTCACAATGGCTGTCACTAAACACATATGTATCACAATGACTGTCACTCAACACATATGTATCACAATGGCTGTCACTCAACACATGCGTGTCACAATGGCTGCCTATAAAACATAGCACTCACTTCAAATGCTATATTTGTGTACAGATTATTTGCACTGTGTAAATGAACAGCCATTTTGTGGGTATTTTCGGTAAATCTAGGGATGTCTCACCAATAGCTGTAAATGACATTGTGCTGTGATGACACTTTATGTAGTGAATGACAAACCATGTCGTAAATGCCAGGCCGTGTTGTTAATGCCATGCCGTGTTGTAAATGACATCCCTCTTTGTAAATGTAATACTGTGGTGCAAATAACCTACTGCGTTGTAAATAACATGTGGTTTTATGCATGAAATACATTACTGTAAATGACATACATCTCAGGTCAAAACCTGTCGACTTCGCACATTTTTTTTTAATCTGTGGCTTACTTTAATGTTTTACTTACGTTGTTGTAAATGACGTTCTGTGTTGTAAATGACATACTGAGATGTAAATGACATACTGAGATGTAGATGACATACTGTGATGTAAACGACATACTGTGATGTAAATGACATACTGTGATGGAAATGACATACTGTGATGTAAACGACATACTGTGATGTAAATGATATATTGTGATGTAGATGACATACTGTGATGTAGATGACATACTGTGATGTAGATGACATACTGTGATGTAGATGACATACTGTGATGTAGATGACATACTGTGATGTAGATGACATACTGTGATGTAAATGACATACTGTGATGTAAATGATATACCGCATGAGGGTAATATTATAATGCCTAACAGTGCATGTATAAAATCTGGACTTCAACAAAAGTCTGTCTGAGTTCAGACTTTCTGTCAAACATTCTTCCATGGTGAAAAAGAATTTTCTGACAAGGTGAAATCTGGGGCAAAAAATCTGTCAACAACAAAATCAAAAAATTTGTTCGTTGTATTTTATTTTTTTAATTATGTTTTGAATTTTATTTTGTTAAGAAAAAGAAATATTTTTTTTTTAATATTTCAATGCAAGACAAGAATGTTGGTGCTGCTATTAATAGCTTCTGTCTGTAAAGAGCTTTAAAAAAATATATAATAAACTGGTCTTAGGGAGAGAGAGAGAGAGAGAGAGAGAGAGAGAGAGAGAGAGAGAGAGAGAGAATGTCAATAAAAAGGATTTCTAAAACTCTGGCTAGAATGGCTGCGTGTGGGGGGGGGGGGGGGAGGGGACCGCGTGGCGGATAACTCATTGTATCCGTGGTCAGGCTGGGGATAAGGCTGTGAGCATAAGGGGAGCCATGAGCCCCCGGACAAGAGACACGGCCAGGGGAAAGAAGAATTCCACAGGGGAGTTAAATCCTTAATGTACACAGCAATTACTTGCAGCTTAGCGTATTGCGCTAGGAGTAATGATACGTTCCTTTTTATCTGTTCTTTTATTTCATACTTTGAAACAAAAAAAAAGTTGTCTGTGTGCAGAATATTGACTGCATCACGTGATAACCAGGTCCATATTCTGACCAATAGAAATACGTTTTACATCCACCGCGAACTAGAACAATTAAAGTCGCTAAAAATAAAAGCGTCACTGCGATTGGTTTTTAAAAAGATATCTAAAATTTGTGTTTATTTTTTATCTAAGAGTTTTAGAAATTTTCTTAAACTACTCGATGCCAATATTTTTTTTAATACTTTTTTTATGTTTGTTTGGATAATTTAAAATTTCACGTTAAGGCATGCAAATGTTTACTCTTTTTTTGTTTTTAAGGAAATGTTTTATGTCTTCCGTGACCACGGGAAAATATTCCAGACCATTTTCCACGCCATTTCGCGGTGAATTCTGGGCTGGAAATAAATCATTTAAGTGCGCATTAACATAAACATTGTTTTCGTGCATCTGCATTGACGGTGGGAAAGATAAGATGGCCAAGAGAGTGCACAGCTGGAACACAATGATATTGTCACGAGTTTAAACACTAGTGCAGCATCTTCAACCTTTCTCTTCAAAAAAAATAATAACGACTTAAAAAAAAACGCGAACCGTGTTCCGTGATAAAGTCACACGCTTTTTTAGACAGACTAATGCACAGGCGGATAATGAAATCAGTTGTTAATCTATGTTTTTTTTTTTTAATTTTTTTTTTTGGTTTTTTCGTAGTTATTACAATGATAAGAAAGTGGTTTTGTGGATATGAGTAAGCCCCAGTAACTAATGTTTTACATTTAGTATGTAGTGTTGCATTGTATTTGTGGCTGTTGTTTCAAATAAAGAAAGGCAACACACACAGACAGACATATTTTCTAAAAGATAAATAGGGAGACATAAGGGTACGATATGCAGACATTTTTTACTGTCTTAGTTATAAGAATAGACCTACATAGTGGGTATGAACAAAGGAAGATGCATATAGAGTCTGAGAAATAAATAAATAGACCGACAAGACAAAAAAACAGACAGAGAAAATAAATAGACAGACAGGCAGACGGACAGACAGACAGACAGACAAGGCAGGCAGGCATGCAGACATAGATAAATTAGATAGATGATAGATAGATATATGGATAGGTAGATGGATGGATGGATGGATGGATGGATGGATGGATGGATGGATAGATAGATAGATAGATAGATAGAAATATGTGCTCAACAACAGGTATGTATATAAATAACTCATACATCTGAACATACACATGTACGCAAATACACACAGACATTACCACAAATATACACTTGTACGTGTACACACATACACACATACATTAACACAAACATACACACGTACACACATACACACAGACATTAACACAAACATACACACGTACACACATACACACATACATTACCACAAACATACACTTGTACGTGTACACACATACACACGTACACACATACACACAGACATTACCACAAACATACACTTGTACGTGTAAAAACATACACACATACACACATACAAACATACACACATACATTACCACAAACATACAAACATACACACATACATTACCACAAACATACACTTGTACGTGGACACACATACACACATACACACATACAAACATACACACATACATTACCACAAACATACACACATACAAACATACACACATACATTACCACAAACATACAAACATACACACGTACACACATACACACGTACAAACATACACACATACATTACCACAAACATACACACATACAAACATACATACATTACCACAAACATACAAACATACACACGTACAAACATACAAACATACAAACATACACACATACACACATACACACATACACACATACACATATACATTACCACAAACATACAAACATACACACGTACAAACATACAAACATACACACGTACAAACGTACAAACATACAAACATACACACATACATTACCACAAACATTCAAAACATTAAAGTCAACTTTCTTCATACTGATAAAACAGGTAACAAACAGAAAATCTATTTTTAGACACAAACTGCGATGCCAAATGAAATTTGAAAATAAAATAACCCGTGTATCTCCCATGACGACAAATATTACATTTTACTCCTAGATAGCAGTCCGTTTAAAGGAAACTATCGGTTATTGTCAAGTGGTCAGAGATTGTTGATACAGTTTCTAGATTAAAAGTTTGGCGGTTAAGGGAGGGAAACTTTGACTTGTTTATTTTCAGCATTAAACAAACCAAAAAAATATATAAAATCCACGGCATCATGGACAGCAACCAATCAACAGCAGTGTTACAAACTTGCGCCTAAACTTGTTACAAATTTGGGAAGGTAAATTTAAAAAGGTGGAAAACGTGCAAGAGGATGATATGGCCGGTGAGCCAAATACAGATCTAAGATGAGTACAAGAAAAAGTCGATATCGTTTCGTAGTCGAATACAGCTTTGAATATCGATGGTAAATATATGTATTGTGTAAGTAGTAGCCAATAGTATCTGATCTCTTGGCATCAAGCAGTTTGCTCATTCGGCCTGGCGACTTTTTCACTAGTTTTGAGAATATGTGCTACTAAATGTAGTCTGAGGCTACTATTGTTAGTCGTGTGCTACTTCATACGCCAGAGTATCGCCCGGGGTATCGCACGGAGTATCGTAGATATCTGCAAGGTAGCAAATTATCCAATTTTAAACAGAGCATGTGTTGTCAGTAATTAACAAAATCTGGGAAGACACACACGCCAGCTAGTTTCTGTTCAAATCTCTAGAGCGACTGGCAGACGGGATCCTCCCCATCCCCAGGGTCTGCTAGGAGCATGTCGAGAGGGTGAGGGGGGAGGGAAAGGGAGGAGGGAGGAGGGGCGGTTTACAGTGTAAGAGCCCCATGCTAATCGATCATTTACTTTTCAATACAAATGATTGGATTATCAGTAGGACCTAGAACAGTTATACGCCCATAATGTTGGTAAGACGACAGAACTCAACAGATATCGTTTGGGTTCAAACCCCAAATTTTTAATTTTAAACAAAAGATATAAATATCTTTCTATCCCCTCTTTCTTTTCTTCATTTTTTTTAAAATTGAAAACAAAAAAAAAATGGCTAATTTTAATTAAAAGTTATAAAAAAAAAATTGTATCACTTCAGAATCAAAATTTTCAAGACAGCTTTATTTTTTTAAAGTACGAGGGGCTTTTTTATTTTATTTTTGTGCATTTTGTCGAGTTTTGCGGTTTACGAGTTTGGCGGTTTACGAGTTTGGCGGTTTACGAGTCTGGCGGTTTACGAGTTTGGCGGTTTACGAGTTTGGCGGTTTACGAGTTTGGCGGTTTATGAATTTGGCGGTTTACGAGTTTGGCGGTTTATTTTATTTGTTCAGATTTCTGTTTCACGTTGATTGTCTTAAGTTAGTTCAATCACAGATTGCAATGAAATAAAGTTCACTAAAACTGAGGATTGCAGGTTCAAAAACATAAACACACATTTAACATATTTGATGTTTGAAACATTTTCAAATCTTTATTTAAAAAATAGTTGGTATACCGGCAACGACCTAACGAATATTATCCATGTATTTATGTCGATATGTTATGCAGATTTATTTCCTGTCATAGAGTCTGATGTCATATAGTATGTTGTTATATAGTCTGGTGTCAGATAGTCTGATGTCACATAGTCTGATGTCACAGAGTCTCATTTCATAGAGTCTGATTATATTTAGTACGATATTATATTGTGGAATGTCATGTAGACTGATGTCATGTAGACTGATGTCAAATAGTCTGATGTCATAGAGTCTGATGTCATATAGTCTGATGTCACAGAGTCTCATTTCATAGAGTCTGACTATATTTAGTACGATATTATATTGTGGAATGTCATGTAGACTGATGTCATGTACACTGATGTCATATAGTCTGATGTCATAGAGTCTGATGTCATATAGTCTGATGTCATAGAGTCTCATTTCATAGAGTCTGACTATATTTAGTACGATATTATATTGTGGAATGTCATGTAGACTGATGTCATGTACACTGATGTCATATAGTCTGATGTCATAGAGTCTGATGTCATATAGTCTGATGTCATAGAGTCTCATTTCATAGAGTCTGACTATATTTAGTACGATATTATATTGTGGAATGTCATGTAGACTGATGTCATGTACACTGATGTCGTATAGTTCAACGATATCACGTCGGATATCAAATAATCCGGTGTCTCTTAGTCTGCTGTCATACAGTCGATCAGAGGAAAGGGAGAGGGGGTGGTGGGTTCGCAACCCGAACACGTCAGTAGCCCCCTGGCCTGAGGGGAGGGGCCCGTCAAGTCGAGTAGCCTGCTTCCTTTAGCCATGGACGGTGACTGTATGATCGATCCGTGAAGAGTCTCTTGGCTGGTGGCAAGATGTTCGCTGGTGCCAGCCCTGTGCTCAACTGTATGTGATTATGTCACATTATTCCACACACCCCGTTATCTAATGTTTATCTGCTGTGAGTTATCTGAGGATGTCAACATTCTCCGATGTCATCTTTATCTCATGTCGCACTCACGTCAAGTTATCCTCATGTCTATCCGTCTCACTGCATGTCATATGACATCCAACGACCTCGTGTGCGCGAATAGAGACACTGATTTTTATAATCAAGTTGATAGCATGGCGAGGGAAAGGGAGGGTGGGAGGGGGTGATAAATAAATACAACAGCGCAACAGACAAAACGCCCACACACATAGAGTAAAACCATAAGTCTCGGTTAACCAATTATTTCAGCTTTTTTTTATTACTGACCGTACTGACCACTGGCTGACCAGGCTATTTAAACATGGACAAGAGTTGACCATTTAAAACACTGACACCCCCCAGTTCGCATTTAACCTGAGGGTGTGTTTTAATTCTCCACAAAATCTTCGCGACTATCCTTTGAGATTTATTTTTGTAAAGTTTGATGGCCAAGGTGACGCCACTTTCTGTAATCATTTCAATTTTTAGCTGACGTCGAAATTCCTAACAAAGATCGTCAACCAAGGACTTATCTCATGACGTCATCGAAAGTGGCGGTCTGATGATGTCATTGCAACGTCAAATTGTTGTGTGGGCGGAGTGCCGAATCTGACTTGAGATCCCATAAAAGTTTATAGATTGGTATCGCACAGGCTCTGGTGTTAAAGTCGGAATGATAAGGGGTGGAACAAACAATAGGCGGGGAGAGAGAGAGAGGGAGGGGGGGAGGGAGAGAGAGAGAGAGAGTTGGTGGGTGAAAGATATGGAGTGGTGTTAACGAGTCCCTTGTCTTCTGACTATATCCCTTACATCTCGGAAGTAAATCCCGTGAAAGGATGAGATATTCTTCTCTCAGATCCTGTAAATCACTAATGGGTCGGTATCCCCACCATACCCGATAGTGCAATGACCATGGATGCACCACGGGAGACATAGGTAGGTGACAAGGCACGCTGGGGGTTGAACCTGATACCCACTGCGTTCAGACCCTGCTAGCAACCAATGTGAGAGTATTTTACATTAGCTATACATGTTTGAATATATATATATATATATATATATATATATATATATATATATATATATTAATATATACAGTGGATTCCGCTTAATTGGGACACCGCTTAGTTGGGACAGCCGCTTATTTGGGACAAATCTCAAAGAAACAAAACCAAGAAGCTAATAGTAAATGTGTATGTTTAATTGGGACAGCCGCTTAATTGGGATAAAAAGCGTCGGTCCCGATGTGTCCCAATTAAGCGGAATCGACTGTATATATATATATATATATATATATATATATATATATATATATATATATAATATAGATATATATAGATGTTCCATTATATATTGAACTAAAATGCTTCATTAAATGTAGAACTAAAATTTTCCTCTATATGTTGAACTAAAATGTTCCCCTATATGTTGAACTAAAATGTTCCCCTATATATTGAACTAAAAAGTTCCATTAACTGTTGAACTAAAATGTTCAACTATATGCTGGGAAAAAAAATGAAATAAAATATTCAACAAAACTAAAATCAAAGGTTAGACTGAATTCAAACAAATAAAAAGTTGAACTTAAAGTTGAAATGAAAAAAAATTTTTGGCCAATACACTAAAAGGAAAGAAACAGAAAAAGAAAGATGGCGAAGCATGTACCGGTGAAAGTAATAAAATCTTCAAACTCAGGAGAGAGAGAGAGAGATTGTGCATTAAGTCACGTAGAAATTCGCTCCGTTTGCTTCGCTGTACGTCGCTGTTACGTTCTGGTTCGATAATAACAACCTCCTCTGCCCTCCTCCACCCACACCCCCCTCCACCACCCCGCTGTCGTCTGAACGAGTTTGAACCTAATGTTGCGTTGTGATGTATTGTCACATCTCGTGTGGAAAGTGATACATTGACAGCTGTCACAAGTGCCCTATAGGTAGGGGGGAGCGTTACATCTCCATGCCAGCGCTCATTATTGATATCATTGTGGGAATGTGTGTGTGGGGGGGGGGAGATGGGGGGAGAGATGGGCCCACTCCGACGAGGGCATCGATGAGGGGCCCACTTCTAATTGGGTATGGCGGGCTGCAAAGATGTTCTTTTTATATTCCAGCTAAAAGACAGCATCACTTCGTTATGTCATCATGGTGTATAAACACACAACATGTACACACTACATGTACATACAACATGTACACACAACATGTACACACTACATGTACACACTACATGTACACAGATCTGTCCAAAGATTCACTCACTACTGTGAGCCAGCAAACCTTGTATCCGACTTTGATTCACTCACCCAATTCATTACCTGATACATTATGCATGTAAATTACAAAGATCAATGTGCCATGACCCCCCCCCTCTTCATTAATTGGCTGACATAATGTATTATCGAATCAGATAAACTTTTTTTTATATATTTTATCGATTCAGTGATTTACATCCAATCCATTGTTTCTGTGTCCCCAGAGTTAAGATTCGTGACGATTCTTCTTCCGCGATTCAAATCAAAACTGTTCGAAGACCAAAATTTATAGCTGGTAAGTGTGTGTGTTTCTGTGTGATTCAGTTTTTGTGTGTTTCTGTGTGAGTCAGTTATTATACGTGTGTTTCTGTGTGAATAAGTTATTATGTGTGTGTTTCTGTGTGAGTCAGTTATTATGTGTGTGTTTCTGGTTGAGTCAGTTATTATGTGTGTGTTTCTGGTTGAGTCAGTTATTATGTGTGTGTTTCTGTGTGAGTCAGTTAATATGTGTTTGTTTCTGTGTGAGTCAGTTATTGTGTGTGTGTGTGTTTCTTTGTGAGCCAGTTATTGTGTGTGTGTTTCTGTGTGAGTCCGTTATTGTGTGTGTGTGTGTGTTTCTGTGTGAGTCAGTTATTGTGTGTGTGTTTCTGTGTGAGTCAATTATTATGTGTGTGCTTCTGTGTGAGTCAGTTATTATGTGTGTGCTTCTGTGTGAGTCAGTTATTGTGTGTGTTTTTCTCTGTGATTAACATCGTCTGTTTGAGAGTTCACTAATGCGTAGCAGTGTGACCAGCATATATACATACGTGTGACTTTAGTCAAGTAACGTGGGCCGACTACGGTCAACTGGCCTCGTCCGGCCCGTCAGGTCAAGTCGCCCGCACCCTGCCTCCTCCACTCTAACACATCAATGACTTTGTTGTAACACATCAATGACTCTGTTGTAACACATCAATGACTCATGTGTAACACATCAATGACTGTTGTTTAATGTATATTATGTCATATTAACACTCCAGCTTCTTTTAATGCGGGCCTTTTGTAAATTTTCAGAACCCAATGTGGCCCGGCGTTTGAAAAATTCTGCCCACCGCTGTTCTAAACACATAGAACACATAGAGTGTTTAGAACACATAGAGTGCTTAGAACACATAGAGTGCTTAGGACACATAGAGTGTTTAGAACACATACAGTGTTTAGAACACATACAGTGTTTAGAACATATTCAGTGTTTAGAACACATACAGTGTTTTAGACTAGGCAAATTGTGAGCGTTAGTGTTTAATTACCAGTCGATTTCAGTGTTTAGCAAAGACACATATGTTCAATATTGAACACAATTATTATCATTACTTTAAGACAGTCTAATATAATCAATAGAAAGCCTATTGGGCATCAAAGCTAATGGAATAATAAAATTCAATTTACCGTAGACATAATCCCCATCGATGACGTCACGTTCCGGTAATGAAATCGAATGAGATTTCGGGCCCCAAATGACCTGTCCGTCTGATTGATGCCTTAACTGAAGTTCAGCACTGACCCGAGTCCAGTAAAGGTTTCAGTCTATTATCTCCAGTCGTCTTCACCTGGTCGTGACTTCATAATTACGTCCATGCTGCTGGAGCTGTTCAAAGTTCACCCATGCCGTGGCCTCTACGTCCACTGGCCCGGGGGGAGGGAAAGGGGGGTGGAGAGGTCTAGCGGTACAAGGGTCGCAATTTGATGGACATATATCCCAGTGAATAGTAAATCATCCGTAGTTAACTAGCACTAAACATTAAACGAATGTTTACAGTAAACAATAACAGCTCTGGTGTTGATTGCACGGCAGCATTCGCCAGAGGATTGGGGGGGGAGGGGGGAGGGTCCCTGTTAAAGGTATCTTTCGGGGCAGTCTATATCATTAACTCTTGAAGGTGGCCCTTCTTAACTGCGTGGTCGCCTAGCTAGGGGGCCCAACATAAACCTATTCAAACAAATGAAATGTATATAATTGATTAGCATAAGCCCTCCCTTTCCCCCATGAGTTAAGACGGCCATGTAATCTTATTCATCCCCGCTATACAAACCAAACAAATATGCAAACCAAACACACACAAACCAAACAAACATGCAAAACCTAACGATCATAAATACGATTATAAACCAAATAAACATATAAACCAAGCAAACCTACAAACTATTTCAAACCAAACAAACACACAAACCCAACAAAAACACAAACCTATAAATAAAAAAAAACTCACATAATCTAGGTGCTGCTAAACCTACCACCAGGACTAACTTCTGCAACAACAACAACAGCAACTACAACAACAACAACAACAGCAACTACAACAACAACAACAACAGCCTCACCAGGTGCTCATTTATCAACTTTAATTTTTAAAAATAGAAATCTACTGATAAGTTTGAAAAAACAAAAAACCCAATAAAACTTTATGTTCTCTACAGATGTGGGTTTTTTTTTTCTAAGTTTTTCTGTTTTTATTTAAGTTTTTTTTTTGGTCAGAGTGTTATCTTGACTTGCAACAGACACGTATGAATTCCCAGCTAGCATCTAAAATAGAATCGTCTTCAATTGTATTCACTCTAGGCTGCGCGGGTCAGGCGCACGCAGCCCGTCCACTGCTCACATGCACATCGCAACAGTGCGCACAGATATCTATCTATCTACCTTTAGTCGGCGTGCGTACACAAATATTGCGCACAAATATTTTCACTTTTTGAGCTTCCGCACAGCGAATATCTTTTTGTAATGTTGGGGGAAAAATTAGAGATACCATTCGTCTGAATCAGTGGGTCTCAGTCTATTTAATATCATGACACCATGCTTATAAATGATAACACAGTCACCAGCAAAACCTCGCTTATTCGTTAGCTGATTCAATATGTAACTGTTTATTATTAACCTTCTCAGTGGGTTGTCCCCAATAGAACCTTAGTAAACCTCCACTTGACCAATAGATTGGAGAGAACCGTTGGCCAATTACTTAAACACTGACCATGGGGCTGTATTTATTGTACGATACGATGTGGACATACTTGTCATACTGTCACCAGTCCATATAAGTAAATAGACTGTGGTGGAGTGAAGCGTTGCCATGGTGACACGGGGAATACCGGAAATGGCGTAATTTTGTGTATGTGTGTGTAATTGATGAAGTTTTCAGAGAATTTATATCGCAAGAGGTTTTTTTTTAACTCCTGCTCTGAGTTCTAAGTCGTCAGATAGACCTGATAGATCTGAGTTCTAAGTCGTCAGATAGACCTAATAGATCTGAGTTCTAAGTCGTCAAAAAGACCTAGTAGATAAGATTGTGTTTTATTTTTTTTTTTTCATTTAGATTTAATGTAATTGATTTTAATTACTGGACTGACCTTGAACTGACTGACTTATTAGTTACTGAAAGGATTCATACACAGACACACCTGTGAACGTAGACCTGAGAGTCTAGGGCACAATAACTGTCGGAAAGGACCCCTCCCCCTTTTTTCAGTTAAAGGCCCGTCTAATCTGTGATTTGCCTAGGACCTACAAATGATCTCTTATAGTCCTTATGTTGGGCTTATAGTCCTTATGTTGGGCTTATAGTCTCTATGTTGGGCTTATAGTCTCTATGTGTTGGTCTTATAGTCTCTATGTTGGGCTTATAGTCTCTATGTTGGGCTTATAGTCCTTATGTTGGGCTTATAGTCCTTATGTTGGGCTTATAGTCTCTATGTTGGGCTTATAGTCTCTATGTGTTGGTCTTATAGTCTCTATGTTGGGCTTATAGTCTCTATGTTGGGCTTATAGTCTCTATGTTGGGCTTATAGTCTCTATGTTGGGCTTATAGTCCTTATGTTGGGCTTATAGTCCATATGTTGGGCTTATAGTCCTTATGTTGGGCTTATACTCTCTATGTTGGGCTTAAAGTCTCTATGTTGGGCTTATAGTCCTTATGTTGGGCTTATAGTCCTTATGTTGGGCTTATAGTCCTTATGTTGGGCTTATAGTCTCTATGTTGGCCTTATAGTCCTTATGTTGGGCTTATAGTCCTTATGTTGGGCTTATAGTCTCTATGTTGGGCTTATAGTCTCTATGTTGGGCTTATAGTCTCTATGTTGGGCTTATAGTCCTTATGTTGGGCTTATAGTCTCTATGTTGGGCTTATAGTCCTTATGTTGGGCTTATAGTCCTTATGTTGGGTTTATAGTCTCTATGTTGGGCTTATAGTCTCTATGTTAGGCTTATAGTCCTTATGTTGGGTTTATAGTCTCTATGTTGGGCTTATAGTCTCTATGTTGGGCTTATAGTCCTTATGTTGGGTTTATAGTCTCTATGTTGGGCTTATAGTCCTTATGTTGGGCTTATAGTCTCTATGTTGGGCTTATAGTCCTTATGTTGGGTTTATAGTCTCTATGTTGGGCTTATAGTCTCTATGTTAGGCTTATAGTCCTTATGTTGGGTTTATAGTCTCTATGTTGGGCTTATAGTCCTTATGTTGGGCTTATAGTCTCTATGTTGGGCTTATAGTCCTTATGTTGGGCTTATAGTCTCTGTGTTGGGCTTATATTCCTTACGTTGGGCTTATAGTCCTTATGTTGGGCTTATAGTCTCTATGTTGGGCTTATAGTCTCTATGTTGGGCTTATAGTCCTTATGTTGGGCTTATAGTCTCTATGTTTGGCTTATAGTCTCTATGTTGGGCTTATAGTCTCTATGTTTTGGGCTTATAGTCCTTATATTGGGCTTATAGTCTCTATGTTGGGCTTATAGTCTCTATGTGTTGGTCTTATAGTCTCTATGTTGGGCTTATAGTCTCTATGTTGGGCTTATAGTCTCTATGTTGGGCTTATAGTCCTTATGTTGGGCTTATAGTCCTTATGTTGGGCTTATAGTCCTTATGTTGGGCTTAAAGTCTCTATGTTGGGCTTATAGTCTCTATGTTGGGCTTATAGTCTCTATGTTGTTGGGCTTATAGTCCTTATGTTGGGCTTATAGTCCTTATGTTGGGCTTATAGTCTCTATGTTGGGCTTATAGTCTCTATGTTGGGCTTATAGTCTCTATGTTGGGCTTATAGTCTCTATGTTGGGCTTATAGTCTCTATGTTGGGCTTATAGTCTCTATGTTGGGCTTATAGTCCTTATGTTGGGCTTATAGTCCTTATGTTGAGCTTATAGTCCTTATGTTGGGCTTATAGTCCTTATGTTGGGCTTATAGTCTCCATGTATTGGTCTTCAAGAAACGTAGCAATGACGTAATGAATGCCAGTGCAAACAGCAGGTACGCAGTTAGAAATGTTGGGGCCCCTGACAGACATAGGTGTGGGGCCTTCTGAATCACTTTGACAACAAAAAAAATACCTTTCGAAGACGGCGGGCCCCCCCTTGGCCCCAGACAGATACTTACCTAAGAACTTGGGGCTATAAGCGAATATCTAATAAACAGAGGCCGTAGTCAAAAGTACCTATCGAAGCCCTTTCAGTATCTAATAATACTAGAAGGGACCCACTTGGGTAGTGCAGTAAATAATTTCCCCTGTTCAGAGGTACGCTCCTGAATGCAAGTGAAAGGAGCTGTACACCTAAAAGTCAAACAAGGACCAAAACTTTCACATGTGCAGAGAGTGTACATCAAAAATGATGTATATTTAATGAAACGTGAAGCCTGGGCTGTTGTGCAATCGAATCTCCTCAATGGGCTGTTGTTGCTGCTGTTGCTGTTGTGTATTTGTGTGGTCTGCAACTGTCATTTAATCAACATGTCCGCACCACCCCACCCCACCCCACCGTCTCTGAGTTGGGACACACTCAAAAAAAATCGTTCTGGCCTGGTTACAGGAACTTTAACTCCTGCAGGACAGGGGACATAACAAAAGCTGTCAGAGTTGTTCAACCGTATTTATTTTTCAATCTTTCTACAATTTGATTTAAAATATTTGCATCTTTCATTCACTCTGTCCAATCATACTCTCTCTCTCTCTCTTTCTCTTTCTTTCTCTCTCTTTCTCTCTCTCTCTCTCTCTCTCTCTCTCTCTTTCTTTCTCTCTCTTTCTCTCTCTCTTTCTCTCTCTATCTCTTTCTCTCTCTTTCTCTATCTATCTCTCTCTCTCTACCGTCCACACTCTCTCTCTCTCTCTCTCTATCTATCTATCTATCTATCTATCTATCTATCTATCTATCTATCTATCTATCTATCTATCTATCTATCTATCTATCATGCACTATCTCAATATATATCTACCGTCCTCCCTCCCTCCCTCTCTCTCTCTCTCTCTACCAGCCACTCTTTCTCTCTCTCTCTCTCTCTCTCTTTCTCTATTTCTCTCTCTATACCGTGCACTCTCTCTATCTATCTACCGTCCTCCCTCCCTCTCTCTCTCTCTCTCTCTACCGGCCACTCTTTCTCTCTCTCTTTCTCTATTTATCTCTCTCTATACCGTGCACTCTCTCTATCTATCTACCATCCTCCTTCCCTCCCTCTCTCTCTCTTTCTCTATTTATCTCTCTCTATACCGTGCACTCTCTCTATCTATCTACCGTCCTCCCTCCCTCCCTCCCTCTCCCACTCTCTCTCTCTCTCTCTCTCTCTCTCTCTCTACCGACCACTCTCTCTCTCCAATCCTCTTTCACTCTCTCAGTTTGTTTGTAAAACCTTGCGAGTGTACTCTAACGCTTAAGGGTTTGTTTGATGTGTGGAATGTAGCAAACTCTCTCTCTCACACACACACACTTACACACACACACATACATACACGGCCAGATCTACAAACTGACAGACACACACACAGGCACACAAACTGTCATGACACGACGTCTAGTGGCTACAAGTACATGCCCATAACAAATACTCAATCAAATTACTTACGAAGTAACATTTGCTCTTCTACTCACACACATACACACCAACAAACATACACACCAACAAACATACACAAAAACACTATTACAGTGTACACACAATCTCTCATCACACACACACAATCTCTCATCACACACACACAATCTCTCATCACACACACACACTACACACACAATCTCTCACCACACACACAAACACACAATCTCTCATCACACACAAACACACAATCTCTCATCACACACAAACACACAATCTCTCATCACACACAAACACACCAAAAAAAATGTAATCATTTGAAACATAGGTTGAATATTTTTTCTTGTGTGCCTTTTTACAGAGCTGGTCTCAGGTATTAGAGACCCTCAGACAGAGACGTGCAATCACTAGTCATATCACACACCTGTAATTACACAGCTATGGCAGCAATTATATCACACACCTGTAATTACACAGCTATGGCAGCAATTATATCACACACCTGTATCCATGCAGTGTATACCGCACAGTCAATATCAGAACAGCTATTCCCATGGTACTATAAATGCTCTCTAAGCATCTTAGCTACAAAACTACTCAAAGATGCATACCAACGTAACACTACAATCAGTTCAACAAACCTACTTAAAGATGCATACCAACGTAACACTACAATCAGTTCATCACAAAGATATGGTTCATGATATTGATAACTGTGTTAGTACCTCGGTATCGGTATGTGTACACCGCTCAGTACAATAACACAACCATATCACAACCAGTCATTTCTCACTTGAACGTTTGATAAGTTTCATGAATTTAGTAAACTTTAATAAAGTTACAAGATGTTTCAACAAACATGCAGACATTCTTAAACATAGGCAAAGTAGGCAGCTTCCCAGGGCCCCGATTGCTTTAAGCCCCCCCCCCCCTTGTCGGCACTTTTATTTTGCCAGCTACAAGGGCGGCCAGGGTGGGCAATTTTAAAGAGCCCCAACACGATTTAAAAGTTTGTCAGTTTACTTAGATTATTGGGTAGCAACAAGTTTGCAAACGCTTGCCTTACTATCGTTTTGTATGGGCCCCCTAAATTAGCGGTACCTATGCTTTGAATATACGTTTTCCTAGGGCCCCTAAATATACATTGCTTAGGGCCCCTAAATATGCCAGGCAATACAGCCATACATACAGCTATAGAATACAGACATACAACCAACATACATAGACATAAGGCCTACATATATAGACAAACAGCATACATACATAAACATACAATCTACATACATAAGCATGTAATCTACATATAGTTTACATAAGAATATAGTGTACATAAACATACAGTCTACATATATCAACACATACATAAACATACAGTCTACATATATCAACACATACATAAACATACAGTCTACATATATCAACACATACATAGAAATACAGTCTACATATATCAACACATACATAAACATACAGTCTACATATATCAACACATACATAAACATACAGTCTACAAATATCAACACATACATAAACATACAGTCTACATATATCAACACCATACATAAACATACAGTCTACATATATCAACACATACATAAACATACAGTCTACATATATCAACACATACATAGACATACAGTCTACATATATCAACACCATACATAAACATACAGTCTACATATATCAACACCATACATAAACATACAGTCTACATATATCAACACCATACATAACACAAACTAGGCCTGTAGCTATCCCATAAAATTATCCGTCGTGTCCAAAATGTGTTAGTGGAGGAACTCTTCCTTTAATAGAAACAGGGAATGGTCCGAGGGCTCAGCCACAACAAAGCCAATAAAAGCTGTTGTTGTTGCCATGGCGACGCTATCAGAGTGACGAGAGAGAAGTTGATTGCCATTTGTGGATTCAGTGAGTGCTAGAAATTTGATTGAGTCTTTTTTATCTTTTTCCCTCCTTCTTGCTCTTTTTTTTTTTAGTTTGATCTTCCCCCTTCTTCATTATCAGTGTATAAAGATCCGGTCGTTGATCTTAGCTAAATACAGACTTTTCCAAAATTACATTTTTCATTGTCAATAGTAAGTATTCGAAGACATTCAATGGGAGAGAAAGATTTGTACCGTTGAATTGTACTGTTAATTTTTTGTATAGGTATCTGCGCATATTCTATTTTATTTATAGAAAAATGTCATGTTTTGTATTTTGTTTTAAATAAATGCTCAAATAATGGCCATAAGATTCTGAAAAAAACTTTTTCGATAGATTAAAATGGTTAATTTGATATGAGGAGACAGACAGACAGACGAAAGCTGTGTACGACAGCCGAACAGTCTAAAAACGGAGAAACCGACAGAGTGATAGATTATATATATATACACACACACACACACACATATATATATATATATATATATATATATAAGATAGATAGATAGATAGACAGACAGACAGACAGACAGACAGACAGATAGATAGATAGATAGATAGATAGATAGATAGATAGATAGATAGATAGATAGATAGATAGATAGATAGATAGATAGATAGATAGATAGATAGATAGATAGATAGATAGATAGATAGATAGATAGATAGATAGATAATGTATGTATATATTAGTATGTATGTAAAATTTATTAGTTTTTTTTTTTTGGTATGTAGTTATTAATTTAGGTAGGCAGGCAGATAGGCTGGTAGGAATGTAGGCAGGTATGTGGCTAGATGGATAGGTATGTATGTAGGGAGGTCGGTAGGTAGGTAGGCAGGTTAGTATCGTGCAGAAGTGATTCGAATGAAGCAGCTCCCATTGTATTCACTTTACATGGCCAGATTTCACCCTGGAAATAACTCTTTTAACTCCCCAGTGTGAAAGGTATAAATAATGTTACTATCTTCCTCGGATAACGGCCATGTACACCAAAGTATCATTAAATAGGTCACCGGATTTAACTTCTTTGCCCCCCTCCTCCCCGTCCGCTCCCCGCCCCGCCCCCCCCTCCCCCACCCCGCCACCTTTCTCTCAACTTTTAGTTTTGAGTGAATTTATTTTCTTAGTTTTTATCAGAAACCTTTATTTGTACGACAAGTGATTGGCTCTCCTGTACTTACATCTTACCTTGGCTCCCTGTACTTACATCTTACCTTGGCTCCCTGTAC
>JAGDYQ010000117.1:2262254-2292254 GCA_021962125.1 Bulinus truncatus | reverse complement strand
AATAAACCGACAATTAGGCAAACAAAAATGGAGAGACATAAACACTGCCAATCAGAGCTGAAATTTACAGAGACAGACTTTTTAAAATAGACAGACATTCGCACAGAGAGGCAAAAACTGTAGCAACTGTATAGACAGACAATCACACAGGGAGGCAAAAACTGTAGTCACAATATAGACAGACAATCACACAGACAGGCAAAACTGTAGCAACTGTATAGACAGACAATCACACAGAGAGGCAAAAACTGTAGTCACCATATAGACAGACAATCAGGACGATATGAACAAAGATATTTATAGAGAGACAGACAAAGACAAAGGCAGACGAATATAGCTCCACTGTAACCCAATCTGACCAGTCTGTTATTTCAGTGACTGGTGTTGATATTCGAAGTTCCATTGTTATGGTTTCTTCCTCTAATTTGTTATGTTTTCACATTTTCTTTTCTTGTAAGTCTGATGTGCCGCCAAAACCTGTTTGAAAAAAAAAGTCGAAACTACATTGTCTGTTAATACTTCTGTCTTTTAATAATTCTGTCTTTTAATACTTCTGTCTGTTAATACTTCTGTCTGTTAATACTTCTGTCTTTTAATACCTCTGTCTGTTAATACTTCTGTCTTTTAATACTTCTGTCTGTTAATACTTCTGTCTGTTATTACTTCTGTCTGTCAATACTTCTGTCTGTTAATACTTCTGTCTGTTATTACTTCTGTCTGTTATTACTTCTGTCTGTTATTACTTCTGTCTGTCAATACTTCTGTCTGTCAATACTTCTGTCTGTTAATACTTCTGTCTGTTTGTTTTTCAGTTTTAAATGTCCAACTGTCCGTTTTGTTTCCTATCAATATTGTTTCAATATTTTAAATGCTTTGTGTCCGTTTGGTTCCAGACTGTGTCTGGTGGACAGATGAAGGGGAATGAGTAGGGGAGTGTAAAAAGGAAAACATGTTACCCCGACACTGAAGAAATGCCCCCCTACACCCTAGATCAGATAAGGTTACACTACGGCCTGTGGGTCAGGACCGATGACTTAATTGTACCGCCCCCCCTGCCATGTTTTACGTCTGTATTGTTCATATAAAACAATAAACTCCATTCATCTCCTCTTCATGCGGCCCTTCTGTGAAAATTAACTCTTATTGTAGCCCACGCTTTTTAAAAATACAAAATATTTCCACTTATCACTAAACCAGGTCATGTATGTACCGCTGGTCACTCTTTGTTTTGTAATGCGGTCAGCTGTGGATGACCTGAAATGACCTGTTGGACTGACACCAATTCGTCACAATTGAGCAAGCTAGCTAAGTTTATTATCTCCCTTTATGTTTACGTTTTTTTACGATATTTTATCTGTTTTGGTCTGTTACTTGTTTGTTTGCGTGTTGCTTTTGTTGTTTGCTATTGTGCAGATTTCTCGTCAGCTTTATATGCACCTCCCCCCACGGGCTAACCAACGTGTTGCCTCCCCACACACACACACACATTTTTTTTTCCACAATTAAATGAAACTGATCAGCACGATAGTATTACTCATGCGGAAGGGTAGAGGGGGTCCCCAGTCTATGGCTCGGAAGGCCTCACGTATTTTGTCGCCCCTGTACAATATTATGAGACATCCTCGCCTCCCTAACGGCCAACTGTCAGGCTGCATAGAGATTCAAACCTCTGTGCTTTACGTAGCACCTATACTTGCGGACAGCCTCAATCCTCTGTCGGTCACGTCACCTTGTATAGAAAAGATTCTATTCATTCAAAATCAAAATCTTTCCAACCTTTCAAAACTTCACAACACAGAACCAAGTTTTTTTAAAATTCTGAAAATAACGTAAAAAATTAAAACAGTTTAAATACTGAGTCTCATGGAGTGGTGGTGTGGGTACTGGACAGCCAGGCTAGCTGTTATGTATCACTGGTCACTAGTTGGTCACTTGTTGGTCTCAGCTCCAGATCAAATAAAACAATGTCAATGTTGCCACGATTCAAATGTCCAGTGTCCACCAAGAATTCAAAAGGGATAACATTCAAATTTTCAAACTTCATTCATTTAGAGTGATAGCCCTTGGGGAGATAAAGTTGGACGCGTGATTTTGAGCCCCCACCCCCCAAGTTTTGTTCTGGTTAAGTCAGTCGACCGTTTGCTGGTGTTGTAGTCCAGTGGACCGTGAAATGAACTTACCAGCACCAGCAACAGTTCTTTAAATCTAATTTTTAAACAACAAATTTGAAGAAAGAATGTTGATCATTTAAACGTTACGTCCGAGCAAATCCAAAATATGGACAATGTCCACTGAGTATTTGATAAGGGAGGTATACAAGATGATGATATGATTATCTCTTCATTTTTTACCTGCGACTTTAGATACATTACTGTAATAACTGACTTTTCCTTAATTATGTGTGACATCAGGTCTTGTTAAGGTTTGATAAGAAAAACGATGTAAGGGAGAGAATTAGGTCAGATACTTTCCTTGTTGGTCAATTTTCTTGAAAGTTAAATCTACTACTTCCTTGAAAAAAAAACAAAAACAAATGTGGACAAATTGTGTTATTTAAGCATGTGTATATATGTGTGTATGTGTCTGTGTATGTATGTGTATGTAAGCGTGTGTATATATGTGTGTGTATGTAAGCATGTGTATATATATGTGTATGTGATTGTGTAGATATGTTTGCGTTCATGTCTAAATGTGGCTGTGTGCCTTTATGCGTGTGTATGTATGTGTGAGTGTGTGTTCTATATATAGGTGTGTATGCATACTTACGTAATTGTGTGTGTGTGCGTGTGTGTGTGTGTGTGTACGGTGTATCTATGAGTGTGTACTGTTTATTTCGCTGGTCTCACGTGACCGGGTACAAATTTAAAACGACAGCCAATCAACCACTTCAATTGATGCCAACTTTAATCACACTTAGATCCCAGAATTCCTTTCCTCTCAAAGTTTGGTTCTTTGTTTTAGTTTGTTTTAGTTTTAATCACGTTACCAAGTATCAAAAGTAATCTCCTTAACATGAGATATTCCTATAATTACAGTCCGGGGGGGGGGATGGGGGTGAAGTTATTGGTCTCCTCTGTAAGGCCCCAGGGCGGGACTGCATGTGTGACGCCCCTGTAAGGATGAGATGAAAATCTCTTAGATCCTATAATCCACTAAATGGGACGGCAACCCTTCTTTCATCCCCACCATAGAGCTGATAATGCAATGGCCATGGAGGCACCACGGGAGATATAGCGGAGACTTTAGCCATAACCTGAAATATAGATTGGTCCTCACCGAAGATCGAACCAAGGACACTCAGGTCGACAGTCTAGCGCTTTACCACACGACCATCCGTCCCAAGAAGCGCCCTCCATCCCTCCACTCTTTATCAGGGCGGTCCACGCCCCATGGCACACCACAATTTATGGTAACAGCCCGTAACTGTAACCAAACGAAATACCTGCTCATTTCACAGTCGTACCTTTCACCTCAAGCAACACGTCTAACAGAATGACTTGATTCAAATAAATAAAACAGGAGCAGAAATAAAAAAAACCATGTTCACCGTGAAGAAAAAACCTAGCACAATTCTCATTATTGTTCATTACTGCGTACGTTGTTTTTGTTTCCTCCAAGACTTGATTGAAAACCCAGAATTCGTTCTTGTGTATACTCCTTGAATGGGAACTGTTTTTCTGTAGCCAGACGTCAACATTGTACCACTGTTGGAGATGATGTTCCATCTTCTCAAGACGAGGTAGGGTTAGCCCTTCCCTCTCTGCTAGCCCCCGTTGCAGATTTGTATCTTCGTATACAACTCAAGTCAGGTAAACCATCAGTCTTCTGGCCTAGGGAGTGTCCTCCCCTTGATTCGTCTGCACAAATGTGCGCATTATCCCGCCATTACATTCTGACGTCATGTCAGCACATTTAAAAGTCTACGAAAAATCTTTCTTTTACTTTTTTGAAAATGAATTTTTTTTAACAAAATGGCTGTGTTTTTGTTATCTTGTTTTATTTTTCCATTCCTTGCTTCTGGTGCATTAGATATAAGAATATAGACAGACTTTTAGTTCAGTTGGTCTGGGTCTGAAGTCTGTCTACAAGCATTGACGCAAAACTTGGTTTTCTGATTTAAGACGTGCATTTTTTTTTTGGTTGTGTCTCTGAAAATATTTGAATGTGTTTCAGTTGTAGTTAATTACTGTGTTGGGATTGGTGCTAGTATCTCAGATAGATAGATAGACAGACAGACAGACAGACAGACAGACGGACGGACGGATTGGATGGATGGATGGATTGGATGGATGGATGGATGGAAAGATGGATGGATGGATCGATGGGTTGGATGGATGTATGGATGGATGGATATATATATAGATAGATAGATAGATAGATAGATAGATAGATAGATAGATAGATAGATAGATAGATAGATAGATAGATAGATAGATAGATAGATAGATAGATAGATAGATAGATAGATAGATAGATAGATAGATAATCTCTAACGTCTGTCCTAGTAGAATTGTTGCCATGTCACTTTGTAAAAAAAAATTTTTCTCCCTTTTCTTGTCTGTGACAATTTACAGACAATGTAGTGACGTCAGAGCCAGACTTTAGAAAAAATAAATAAAAGTTAATGGTCAATTTTATTTTTAGTCACCAACTGGGATATAGATTAAACCGGACACTTAGATGGACTCAGATAACCATGCGGTGACAAGTAATCTATAGCATACCACACGATGACCCCACACATGCACACACACACACACACACACAAAGATCAACGAACTAGTGATTCTTATCTGCCACATGAAGTGATTTGTTTCACAAGAAGTATATGTTTCACAAGAAGTGTATGTTTCACAAGAAGTATATGTTTCACTAGAAGTATATGTTTCACTAGAAGTGCATGTTTCACTAGAAGTTCATGTTTCACTCTAGAAGTACATGTTTCACTAGAAGTACATGTTTCGCTAGAAGTGCATGTTTCACTCTAGAAGTACATGTTTCACTAGAAGTACATGTTTCGCTAGAAGTGCATGTTTCACTCTAGATGTACATGTTTCACTACAAGTGCATGTTTCACTAGAAGTGCATGTTTCACTAGAAGTGCATGTTTCATTAGAAGTGCATGTTTCACTAGAAGTGCATGTTTCACTAGAAGTATATGTTTCACTAGAAGTGTATTTTTCACTACAAGTGCATGTTTCACTACAAGTGCATGTTTCACTAGAAGTGCATGTTTCACTAGAAGTGCATGTTTCACTAGAAGTGCATGTTTCACTAGAAGTGCATGTTTCACTAGAAGTGTATGTTTCACTAGAAGTGTATGTTTCACAAATTTAATGAATATTGTCATAGCCAGCAGACGCTCTTCATCAGCAGGCGACTTTAAGTTCCATTTTAGGAGATGCCACATTCATCATTGTAAGACAACAATGGTTCCTTTATTAGAAAATTATGTTTCATCATTTAGTGGTATGGGTCGTTGTGTAGCATGGGTCATTGTGTACCATTGGTCATTGTGTAGCATGGGTCATTGTGTACCATTGGTCATTGTGTAGCATGGGTCATTGTGTACCATTGATCATTGTGTACCATGGGTCATTGTGTAGCATGGGTCGTTGTGTACCATGGGTCATTGTGTAGCATGGGTCATTGTGTACCTTGGGTCATTGTGTAGCATGGGTCATTGTGTACCATGGGTCATTGTGTACCATGGGTCATTGTGTAGCATGGGTCATTGTGGAGCATGGGTCATTGTGTACCATGGGTCATTGTGTAGCATGGGTCATTGTGTACCATGAGCCATTGTGTTGTAGGGGGTAACGTCCAGTGTCTCTCCGAGACGTAGTAAGGCAAAAGGGGCAATTAATCGGACGTCTTGGCACATTAGGCCATTACCCAACCGACCACGCCCCCCTCATCCCGAGTTTGCAGGTCAAAACGCAGACGAAAATTGAAGTTAATATTTCTGTGGTCAGCGTGTAAGTTGATGATTTCATTGGCGCTGACATGTGTGAGTTGATGATTTCATTGGCGCTGACATGTGTAAGTTGATAATTTCATTGGCGCTGACATGTGTAAGTTGATGATTTCATTGGCGCTGACATGTGTAAGTTGATGATTTCATTGGCGCTGACATGTGTAAGTTGATGATTTCATTGGCGCTGACATGTGTAAGTTGATGATTTCATTGGCGCTGACATGTGTAAGTTGATGATTTCATTGGCGCATCCAATTCTGCTTTGTCTGTTGTTTCTTTGCAATCAGAGTGACAAAAATAATTGTGTTTTTAATTTCCAATGTGTGTTTTATGGTTTTATCAATATGTAATTCTATATTAGTTATAACAAGCCTGAACCGGAAACAGTTGTCGAGATTGACATGGTGACAATAATGCACTAATACCGCCATGATGGAAGATTAAAAAGTGTGAATCGCACAAATACTGCATGTTCGAAGGTTGAATTTCTTGAAATGAAAAAAAGTTTTCGTAAATTAAACAACAAAATGTTATTTCGTGTCCTTTAAAGATCATTTGAGGTCAGTTGGTAATGGTCAAGCTGTTTCCATCTATTCCGAACACCCTGTGGTACGTGACCGATCGTAGTAAACTTGACGAGTCACGTGATACTCTTGCTGGGATCATGCCCCCCTCCCACTCGTAAATCACCGCGGTCGGGCGCCCCCGTGGCGAATGTGTGACCTTGAACTACTAAAACCAAAATGTAATATGTTGGTCATTTGTTTGAATGACCTTTATTTAAAGTGGCCACACGCGTGCTTTTTCTTTGTAATCGATTAGTCTATTGACAGATCGATAACTAATCGATTGGCCCATACGTCACAGTCATCGGAGTGGAGAGGGGGTGGGGGGGAAATGGAACGGATGGGTCGTTCGTCACGATTTGAAATGACGTCATAATGATGGATGCAGGCGTGCCCTTTATGAGAAATTTAAAAAAAAAAATGGTTACGTTTGGTTGAGTGTGGCGTGCACAAGGGCTCTGGACAGTGTGGCGTGCACTATGGCAGTGGACAGGTGATTAAAAAGAGAGAGAGAGAGAGAGAGAGGGAGTAGAAACGGAATCAAACCAGCCTTTGATATAAAAAAAGACTTATTGATGAAGTTGATATTTCAGTTGCAATAAAAATTTGCTGGGTGTTTGGGGCGGGGAGGGGGGTGGGGGCGTTGTAGTTTCCCTTCAAGGCTGAATTAATACCACGCAGTGTTGTTGTGGTTGTCAGGAGAGGAAACAACGCGATGAAAGGGGAATTATGTTTTTAGCATCAAACGAGGGAAGGAAATAAATTGAAATGTAGTAGTTGCCCTTTCTGATACCGAATGTGCATTATGTCAGTTGAGGTCATTAGCTATAGATGGGACTCGATCCCCCGCCCTTATGTGTCTCTAGCCATGGCCCTACGGTAGCCAATGCGTTGTATTTACGTAGCCCGTGTAGCTCTTATGTGTCTCTAGCCTTATCGCCCTACGGTAGCCAATGGGTTGTATTTACGTAGCCCGTGTAGCTCTTATGTGTCTCTAGCCTTATCGCCCTACGGTAGCCAATGCGTTGTATTACGTAGCCCGTGTAGCTCTTATGTGTCTCTAGCCTTATCGCCCTACGGTAGCCAATGGATTGTATTACGTAGCCCGTGTAGCTCTTATGTGGTTTTTTTTTGGGAAGGGGGGGCTTGGGGGCCTTGGAAGACAATATGAGAGATATTTGGGGCCCCTAAGTAGACACTTTTAGAGATTTGGGGGGTGTAGTAAGACACTATTAGATAAATTTGGGGGCCCTAAGTTACATGTCGTGGAGTGTGCACTGGAAGGGAGGGAGGTCTGCGTCGGAGGTGAACCTATGTTACGGCCCTGTTTTAAAGGCTGTATATTTTGTGCCATAATAATGTGTACATTCATACGAGGATGTCAATCTAACATGGGATTAAATATCAAAAATACGGGCTTTACATCTTCGCATTACCAACAAGCTTAATCATCAAATTCGATCAAACTTGATAGGGAAATAATTAACTTGCGATTCCAAAAATAAAATAAAAAAACAGGAATTCGGTTTTTTTATTTTATTTTCCTCTCTAGCACCCAAAAACACATGACGGATTTTTTAAAAAAAAAGATATTCAGATATCTTTCTTCATTATTACTTCCCTTTATCTGGATAATTATCTCCCTTGGCGAACAGTGTCAAAAGCTGTTTATTCATTATTCCGTAACAACCCCTGAAAGTTCCCAGCCAAAAATTGTCAGCGTGATTCAATAGCGAGAGGATTGGGTATTTAAGTAAACAATATTAATAAAAGCCGAAATAATTAATCCAGATAATAGGGCTAACAATAAAACTCTCATACACACACACACACAGACACACAAAGACACACATAGACACATAGACACACATAGACACACATAGACACATACACACACCCAGACACACATAGACACACATAGACACATACACACACCCAGACACACATAGACACATACACACACCCAGACATACATAGACACACATAGACACATACACACATAGACACACATAGACGCATACACACACCCAGACAAAGATAGACACACATAGACGCATACACACACACACACACACATAGACACATACACACACCCAGACACACATAGACACATACACACACCCAGACATACATAGACACACATAGACACATACACACATAGACACACATAGACGCATACACACACCCAGACACACATAGACACACATAGACACATACACACACATAGACACACATAGACGCATACGCACACATACACACACACATAGACACATACACACACATAAACACACATAGAATCATTCACACAGACACATACTGACACACACGCATACGAGCTCATGAACACATTTTGTATGGACTCCACAACCGCCGCGAAGGTTGAGATGGGGGGGGGGGAAGGGGCATCTCGGTAAGTTTGACTAGAGCCCTGACCCGTGGGGGGGTGGGGGGGAAGATTATCGCTTTCGCTGCTCGCAGTGCAGCAAATATTCTAAGTTATCAAAAATCATCAACAAACGAACTAAGCTACTCAAAATAATGGGCATATTTCATTTTTTTAAAAAAAAAGTGCCCTATCCCATCATACGCCTGTCGGGTTGACCTACTTCCATTAATGTCTACCCGTGATCACAGTCCACAATAATTATATTTGTCATTTATCCCACCTTTTAAAAAAAAATATAAAACGCACACAGACAAAACATTCCTGTACGCCACCGTGTTAACCGTTAATGACGTAATCGCTAGGACTCGCGCCATTCACCCCCTAAACCCTATCAATACCCGCTCCTGGATACAAAGTTTGGCTAGTCCCACCATTCAACTAATTGCGCGGCGAAATACCACCCTCTCCCTCTCCCCCCCCCCTTTCCCCACCATCCGTTTAATAAAATGCCGTGAGTCAGTTGGTACCTCAGCACTACAAATTAGTTTGGGTGAGTCTGTATAGCCCAAGGGGGGGGGGGCCGATTTGTTCTCAGCCAACAACTAACGGCGTTCATTTCATTTTTGGTTTAATATAGTTTTTTTTTTTTTTAAATGGACCAAAATGAATGAAGTTGAGTCAGAATTGATTTTAAAAAAATTACTGCGAAAAAAAAAATGATGTGTACTTATGCATAAACTAGTTTAGATAGATGTGTACAATTTTAATGTACCGATTAGTTTAAATAGATGTGTACTATGTTAATGTACCGATTACCTTAAACAGCCTTAATAGTTGGTCATATTTTTAGACTTTTCCCAGCTGTTTAAATGACTTTCTATACCGGAGATGTACACCGGGCTGTTAAATCTGACAGAAAGTCCAAATCGAAAGCTGATAAACGGAGTGTTTATACCAAACAATCTAAATAAATGTGAACTTCTTTGATGTGATTGAGCGGAGAGAATAGCTTTGGGCCTTATCAAACAGCCTGATCGGCCGCGTTAGGCCCTGGGCCCCGGTTAGCCCATACCTGGACTATGACCACCTAGTAGCTCATTATAATTTAAATAACAATGTCGACAGAACACTTGGGGAATTCCCATTATGAAAAATATAAAACACAGAGAGTCCCACTTGGGGAATTCCCACTATGAAAAACATAAAACACAGAGAGAGAGAACCCCACTTGGGGAATTCCCAGTATGAAAAACATAAAACACAGTTAGAGAGTCCACTTAGTGAAGACATGCACCAGCGGCTATTAAAGTGGGACTTTACAGAAGGTCGCTGCGAAAACCGAAAAGGGCTTCTTAGTCCGTCGCGAATAGATAAAAGTATGAGGACCATTGGCATGAAGACAAAGTCCGAGTTGATGTGTTGAACACAAACCAACCTTTGTCCGTTTTAACGAATAAACTCGCCACTAATCCTGCAAACTTTTAAGTGGATCAGTGTGGAATAACGGAGACAGTCAAACTTTCATATTCATCCGCCTGATGACGCATGGTCGCCCCTACAGTTTGGTCGTCAACAAAATGACTCCACCAGCACTACTTTTTTCTTCTCATTAACCTTTTCGACCCAGTGGTCTCTCTTTCTCTCTCTGTCTCTCTGTCTCTCTCTCTCTCTCTCTCTCTCTCTCTCTATCGCTCCCTCTTTCTCACTCTTTCTCTCTTTCTCACACACATTCTCTCTCTCTCTATCTCTCTTTCTCTCTTTCTCTCTCTCTCTTACTCTCTCTTCTCATTCTCTCTCTTTCTTTCGTTTTCTCTCTCTCTCTCTCTCTCTCTCTCTCTTTTATTTCTCTCTATCTGTCTTTGTCTCTCTCTCTCTATCCACAACACAGCAAATCCATTGACCAATCAGCGAACGACAGATTTGACCTAGTTATTAGTACAGATAATTAATAGAAGGAATTAAAAATGTCTATTTACAATTTAGTAAATGTCTACTATATCTGAGAGAAATGTCTACCTAGGTTTGATAGAAATGTCTACCTAGGTTTGAGAGAAATGTCCACCTAAGTTTGAGAGAAATGTCTACCAAGGTTTGAGAGAAATGTCTACCTAGGCTTGAGAGAAATGTCTACCTAGGCTGAGAGAAATGTCTACCTAGGTTTGAGAGAAATGTCTACCTAGGTTTGAGAGAAATGTCTACCTAGGTTTGAGAGAAATGTCTACCTAGGTTTGAGAGAAATGTCTACCTAGGTTTGAGAGAAATGTCTACCTAGGCTTGAGAGAAATGTCTACCTAGGCTTGAGAGAAATGTCTACCTAGGTTTGAGAGAAATGTCTACCTAGGCTGAGAGAAATGTCTACCTAGGTTTGAGAGAAATGTCTACCTAGGCTTGAGAGAAATGTCTACCTAGGCTTGAGAGAAATGTCTACCTAGGTTTGAGAGAAATGTCTACCTAGGCTTGAGAAAAATGTCTACCAAGGTTTGAGAGAAATGTCTACCTAGGCTTGAGAGAAATGTCTACCTAGGCTGAGAGAAATGTCTACCTAGGCTTGAGAGAAATGTCTACCTAGGCTTGAGAGAAATGTCTACCTATATCCCAGTAATGTGTTTACTTATATGTTATTAAAATGTCTACCTGAGTGAAGTGAAATGTCTAATTATATCTTAGTGAAATGTCTACATATGTCCGATTGAAATGTCTACTTTTATCTTAGTGAAATGTCTACTTATGTCTGAGTGAAATTTCGACTTGCTGCTCCTGTTGTTCTATTTTTTTTTCACTTTCTAAAAAAAAAAAAGATCTAGTTCGCTCATCCTCTGAGTTTATCTCTTCAGGTAAAATGTAAAAGTCGAGTATCGAATTGACCTTTTGGTTTATAGATAGACGGTGCAGTCTTATTTTCAGCTGTCGTTATAGAGTATCGCTTTGATATTTAAACTTCCCGATACACTATAATCATTTCGATACACTGCCTGGCATCTCTAGAAAGATGCAGGTGCCACCCCCCCTTAAAACCCCCACCCGCTTCCCCCCACCTTTACCCGTCCGTCCCTGCCATCTCTGGGTGTGTTGGGCGGGGGGGGGGGGTTATGGTAAAATTTTAGAAATCGATTTTTTAATTTTTTTTTTTTAAGTTTTATTCTTCTTATGTAGGACTCAATCTGTGGACAGTGACGTCACTTAAACATGGCGGAGGGGGAGGACTTATCTACATGTTTGAAGTGGCGGCACAACCATGGGCCCCGTCATCTGCCCGGGGGTGAGTGGTGAACTATAACACCCCCTCCCCCCCCATTTAAGTTTTCAAAAAGCCTGTGTGTGTGTTGTGTCCTGTGTGTGCTGTGTGCGCTGTGTGTGTTGTATGTGCTGTGTATATTGTGTGCTGTGTGTGTTGTGTAAACTGTGTGTGCTGTGTGTGTTGTATGTGCTGTGTATATTGTGTCCTGTGTGTGCTGTGTGCGCTGTGTGTGTTGTATGTGCTGTGTATATTGTGTGCTGTGTGTGTTGTGTAAACTGTGTGTGCTGTGTGTGTTGTATGTGCTGTGTATATTGTGTCCTGTGTGTGCTGTGTGCGCTGTGTGTGTTGTATGTGCTGTGTATATTTGTGTGCTGTGTGTGTTGTGTAAACTGTGTGTGCTGTGTGTGTTGTATGTGCTGTGTATATTGTGTCCTGTGTGTGCTGTGTGCGCTGTGTGTGTTGTATGTGCTGTGTATATTGTGTGCTGTGTGTGTTGTGTAAACTGTGTGTGCTGTGTGTGTTGTATGTGCTGTGTATATTGTGTGCTGTGTGTGTTGTGTAAACTGTGTGTGCTGTGTGTGTTGTTTGCTGTGTGTGTGTTGTGTGTGTGTTGTGTGCTGTGTGTGTTGTGTGCTGTGTGTGTTGTGTGCTGTGTGTGTTGTGTGCTGTGTGTGTTGTGTGGTTATGTTGTGTTTGGTGTTTGTTGTGTGTTTGTTTGTTTGATCATGCATAAACTACCCATTCTACCAGAGATAAAAAAAAAACCTTTCAACTGACCAGTCTAAATTTGACATCCACCAACACCACCCCTCTCCCCTCCCCCCCCTCTAGTCCAATGAAAATATTGGCGCGTGTGTACTCTGTACAGTCAGGTGTGTACACTGTACAGTCAGGTGTGTACACTGTACAGTCAGGTGTGTACACTGCACAGTCAGGTGTGCACACTGCACAGTCAGGTGTGCACACTGCACAGTCAGGTGTGCACACTGCACAGTCAGGTGTGCACACTGCACAGTCAGGTGTGTACACTGCACAGTCAGGTGTGTACACTGCACAGTCAGGTGTGTACACTGCACAGTCAGGTGTGTACACTGCACAGTCAGGTGTGTACACTGTACAGTCAGGTGGTATGTGCCATGAAAAAGAGAGTTAAGAGGTCAGACGTCACCACATTTTAAAAAAAAAATTTTTTTATCTGTACTCTAGAATGACATGGTTTGATGTACTCTAGAATGGCGTTGTTTGATGTACTGTAAGTCAAACTAAACATTGACTATTACTGATGGCATGAAATGTCAAACTGAATGACACTGATGGTCATGCGTGCTGAACTGTTTATTTTTTTGTTATTTTAGCCTAGTCACTGGAGCGAGACGCGTTAGTCAAACCGTTACATGTCTGATAGTCCAACCGTTACAAGTCTGACAGTCCAACCGTTACATGTCTGACAGTCCAACCGTTACATGTCTGACAGTCCAACCGTTACAAGTCTGATAGTCCAACCGTTACAAGTCTGACAGTCCAACCGTTACAAGTCTGACAGTCCAACCGTTACATGTCTGACAGTCCAACCGTTACATGTCTGACAGTCCAACCGTTACAAGTCTGATAGTCCAACCGTTACATGTCTGACAGTCCAACCGTTACAAGTCTGATAGTCCAACCGTTACAAGTCTGACAGTCCAACCGTTACATGTCTGACAGTCCAACCGTTACATGTCTGACAGTCCAACCGTTACAAGTCTGACAGTCCAACCGTTATATGTCTGACAGTCCAACCGTTACATGTCTGACAGTCCAACCGTTACATGTCTGACAGTCCAACCGTTACATGTCTGACAGTCCAACCGTTACATGTCTGACAGTCCAATCGTTACATGTCTGACAGTCCAACCGTTACATGTCTGATAGTCCAACCGTTACATGTCTGACAGTCCAACCGTTACAAGTCTGATAGTCCAACCGTTACAAGTCTGACAGTCCAACCGTTACATGTCTGACAGTCCAACCGTTACATGTCTGACAGTCCAACCGTTACAAGTCTGACAGTCCAACCGTTACATGTCTGACAGTCCAACCGTTACATGTCTGACAGTCCAACCGTTACATGTCTGACAGTCCAACCGTTACATGTCTGACAGTCCAACCGTTACATGTCTGACAGTCAAACCACCGTTACATGTCTGACAGTCCAACCGTTACATGTCTGACAGTCCAACCGTTACATGTCTGACAGTCCAACCGTTACATGTCTGACAGTCCAACCGTTACATGTCTGACAGTCCAATCGTTACATGTCTGACAGTCCAACCGTTACATGTCTGATAGTCCAACCGTTACATGTCTGATAGTCATTATGTCATGAGCTAATAACAAGAAATGTTTTTTTTTTTTTAAATTGCCAGTAAGTTGGTGGAAAGTCAAGTAAGCGTTTCAAAATATAAATATAGGTGCATGGTTGGTTGATGGGTGGGTTGATATAGGGACAGACTGGTGGTCAAAACACATATATATGATAAACTGATACATTGATTGATAATTGAGTGATTGATAGATAGAGAGAAGGACGGGTGGGTGGATAGGTACATAGAATCATAAAATAGATAGAATGATTGATTGGTTGATCGATTGAACCATTTGATAAAAATGCCACACATATTTGGTAATATTGTATACAATGCTGTATTCAACTGCAGATCATGTTTCAAACATCTACAGATGTGACACATTCACCACAGCAGTGGGGGCGGGGGGTGGGAGAGGGCGCCCCCAGCATCTCGTTACCCGCCTCTGTGGAACAAGAAAATATAAATAAATCAGACTCGGTTTGCACTCCTACCCACATGTGGCAAGTCTCAGTGCATACCGAGCTGTGGGACACATTATGTCCAGTGCACACCGAGCTGAGGGACGCATTATGTCCAGTGCACACCGAGCTGTGGGACGCATTATGTCCAGTGCACACCGAGCTGTGGGACGCATTATGTCCAGTGCACACCGAGCTGTGGGACGCATTATGTCCAGTGCACACCGAGCTGTGGGACGCATTATGTCCAGTGCACACCGAGCTGTGGGACGCATTATGTCCAGTGCACACCGAGCTGTGGGACGCATTATGTCCAGTGCACACCGAGCTGTGGGACGCATTATGTTCAGTGCACACCGAGCTGTGGGACGCATTATGTCCAGTGCACACCGAGCTGTGGGACGCATTATGTCCAGTGCACAACGATCTGTGGGACGCATTATGTCCAGTGCACACCGAGCTGTGGGACACATTATGTCAGGCACTTCATTGTCTCAACCAGCTTGTCTGAACCATCTTGTCTCAACCATCTTGTCACAACCATCTTGTCACAACCAGCTTGTCTCAACCATCTTGTCACAACCAGCTTGTCTCAACCATCTTGTCTCAACCATCTTGTCTCAACCAGCTTGTCTCAACCATCTTGTCTCAACCATCTTGTCACAACCATCTTGTCTCAACCAGCTTGTCTCAACCATCTTGTCTCAACCATCTTGTCACAACCATCTTGTGTCAACCATCCTGTCTCAATGTGCTAAAAATGAATAACAAAGACATCGTTGAATTTAAAAACAAATCGTAAACAATGGCGCACGCCCGAAACAGACCGACGTTGGAATCTTAGAGCCACATGTAACTCTTGGTTGATTTTATCGGGGCTCCTAATGAATCATTGGGTGTGTGTGTGTGTGTGTCATTCGTTCCAGGCACCAAATGGTATCTATTTGACTGTAGTGCACTGTATTTCTTGAGTTCGTTTGTTATGACATAAAAATATATTCAAAACTTTCGTTATGTCGGCAACTTTCACCGTGACTGCTATCCATTGGTCTCACAGAGATCGAACGGGGAGCCACAGGTCGTTAGTAGAGCGCTTTACCCCGTCCCTCTCCCCCCCCCCCACGACAGTACGTTCCGCGCCCATGTTATAGGTCACACGCTAAAGACACACAAAGGAGTTGTAAGATTTCGAAAGCTGCATGCATGTGTCGGTCTTCAATAACATATAGGTCGGGTCGGTGGGGGGGGGGGAATGTAAAGGGGAGATAAACGTTGTCAGACGGAAAACTGATTCACAGAGTAATATTGTTGGCTCCCCTTTGGGTTCTCTCCGTCATTGAGCGTATGTCTAGTATCAAAAAAAAAAACCTTCAAGAGTCTGGCATTGGTCAGACCCCTGCTATCAGCCATGAGATAGACGGCAGGGCCAGATGTTGGAAGCGGAGGGTGGGGGGAAGGGTGGGGGCGCATGGGGAGTGCTACACAAATATCTGGTGTGTCATGGATTACCTGGGGGTCTCATTTGAAACGAGAGATGTGGAGAGAGTATTTGTTTACAAATGTTGCTTTTAAAACAATGGCAACAGGCGCACTGCACAAATCGTCGACTGGGGTGTGGGGCGGGGGAGGGGAGAGAGACTTGCGTCCTATAATATGACGCCCTTTACCATTTTCTTTTGACAAGCTAGGGCTTCAGCAGCCTCGTAAGATAGATTGTTGTCAACGCTTGGTCTCGAACCCGTTTCCTGCACCATGCTAGCCATATCACCATCACCTGGCCACCACTCATTCATTCGTTCGGACACAGGGGCCTAGGAATAATCTTTAGTTTTAGCGACTTGTGTCCGAGCAATGACCGTTTGTCCTGCCTTGATTCTTTCGTTCAACTAGATATAAAAAAAAATATTCTTATGCATTTTGAATCAACAAGTGGCTGTCCATTATATCACGTGGTCGGTGTTATTGTTCTCTCTAAGCTGTGCGTTACTGGCGCGTGTACGAATAATCCAGTGCGCACACACACATACACATACACACACACACATACACATTACATTACAACCGATTACACACATTGAGTAGAGGCTTAAATATTGTTATGGTGCGCACATTTACTTTCCTTCCAAACCTGCGAACAGGCAACATCTTTTCCCTTTACCGCACACAGCCTCTCAGGAAATCAGTCGGTACAATTGTTGGTACAACGGCGGTACTATGCAGGCACGCCGAGAGAGTCAGAGGGGTCATTGCCAGGGGGCCGCCCCGACCATATCAATTTTTTCTACGCACTCATTTGCATTAATGGGCCTGCAATGATGTCCTGCCCTGGGGCCTTGTTGGCTCTCTGCCCTGGTACTATGACCGGTACAATGGTAGCTACAATGGCTGGTACACACGTTGAAATAAAGAGAATTCACATTCCGTCCGGTTTGAACTAAATCATTATGTACATAAACCTACCTCACTATTAACATATTTCTTTGTGAAAACAAAATCCTGAACTCTATTTAATATTTCAATTTTTTTTAAGATTTAAAATTAATTTGGTTTTATTTTTGCTGGAAACACGAAACACTATCATTGAAATAATCAAAAATGATTTCTATAGTGGGCTTTTTGGCTTACGTCTCAATTTACTTCCTTAATTGATTTAAAAAAAACAATTTGTGTAGAGAGTACAAGGAGATATTTGAAATTAATCTCGTTCCCCTAGATGGGAGAGTGTTATACAAAGGGAGGTAACTATTTCTTTCCTGAACTTGGTCAATATTGACCAAGTAAAACTCAAACGAGCTACTTCCGATAATTTAACTCCTCCCCACTTCCCCCTCTCCTCCGCCACAACCCTCCTCTCAATTGACATAATAGGAGGGAGAAATTTAAAATCAAAATGGGACACTGTGTTGAGAATGGCCTTTCAAGAACTGATCGCTTGCTGTGACGTAATAACCGAATTGGGGGGGGGGGAATGATATCTATTTCTCTTTCTTAGAACAAATTAAAGTTTGTTAACTTATTTTTGTGTTTACTTTAGCGTTTTAATAGTTTTTTGTTGTTTTTAATTTTCCTTATTTTTAGATATTCACCCAAAATATTTTTTGCCAGATGTTCAGGTTGATAGCGAAAACCAGTCGGGTTTTTTAGTAGGTGATATGTTACTGTAGTATACAAACTATTTTAACATATAACGAGAAACATTCATTCATCCATGTCATCTGTTTCATGTCATTGATCATCTGACATATATCTCATGTCATTGGTCTCCTGACATCATCCCATGTCATAGATTCCCTGACATCATCACATGTCATTGGTCTCCTGACAAATATCCCATGTCATTGATTCCCTGACATCATCCCATGTCATAGATTCCCTGACATCATCCCATGTCATTGGTCTCCTGACAAATATCCCATGTCATTGATTCCCTGACATCATCCCATGTCATTGATTCCCTGTCATCATCCCATGTCATTGGTCTCCTGACATATATCCCATGTCATTGATTCCCTGACATCATCCCATGTCATTGGTCTCCTGACATATATCCCATGTAATTGATTCCCTGACATATATCCCATGTCATTCATCCTACAAAGTTCGCCACATTCCCACGATTCCCTTTAATCCCCCTTTCCCCAACCTCGCCAAATGACATCCTAGACCAGATGTCAAATGTCACTTATCACCGACGAGTCCATATGTCACAGATGAGATATCTGTTCGGGTCTACAAGATTTGCAAAAGAGCAAAAAGTGGAGATAATCCCCTGCTGCTGTGTTTATTTTTAGACCCTAAGAAAGGTTGTCGTTCTTTGTTAGTCTGGTCTGGTGTCAAATTAATTACCCAGCATCCACAACAAGCCGGCTCGCCATCTTGAAAACTAATGAAGATTTCATTTCCTTTCCAGTCTGACTGTTAGTTAACTTGTCAAATTACAAGACAAAATAAAATATGTTTCAATCACTTTTTGTCTTACACGAGTTAACGAGCGGGAAAATAACATAATAACGAAAGTAAATATTTTATTTTTTTTGGCCAGAAGTATCAAAGTGGAGTCTGGACAAAACGTTAAGAAAATGTACAAGAAGACGGAACATGGTATGATGGTATCGCCTTGGTGTATTGTGTACTCACTGGACAGCACGACATTGAAGTAATATTATGTAATGTGTCAAGTTACACACCGTATATGAAGAACTGCATTAGTGAGACTAAACCAGCCTTATAGGTAAAGATAAGATTACACACCATTCAAGTAATATGTAATGTGTAGGCTACGCACCATTTATATAATATGTAATGATAACACTGCACAATATATTTGTATTTGTTAACACTTGCTGCTAAACACAGAGTGTAAGTGACCTCCATATGTTTAACAATTAAGATATTAACCCTAAATCCAACAATATATTTGTATTTGTTAACACTTGCTGCTAAACACAGAGTGTAAGTGACCTCCATATGTTTAACAATAAAGATATTAACCCTAAATCCAACATGTTTTGAAGTGTACTTAGATCATTTTCTTCTTTTTCATTTTAAACACATTTATTTTTTTACCAGTGGCCTTGTATATCTTGTTCTACAAGTGTTCTTTATTGAACATTTCAATTGGCTACATGACGCCATGTTTTGTCAATAGTAGCTTCAGTTCATCATTTACAGTAAACATGGTCTATATTTAGCAGAAACTCATTGGTGTAATCTATGGTATCTACCACCTTTAAAGGGAAACAAATCTCACTGAAATATATCACACCGCGAAAATGTCACAGACTTGTAAACACGCACGTGCAAGCACACACACAACACGTGATTCCGAGCGGTCTATCTCTGCGCAACGCTTGTGCGCACCTTATGTTTAAGCCCGTGCACCGGTTGTGCAGTGAGATATCGATCCGGACTCTACTGTTGGTGCCAAACCGTTCATTTTTTTTTTTTCAGAAAATAGCTACAAAAATAATTGAATGTTCTAGAATAATGACTTTCGTCAATTTTTTCTGTCACTTATTTTTTAAAAAATGTCACAGCAAAGGATAAGCAAGTCGGTGAACATCATCACTGTCAAATTTTTCATTGATCGTCACTGTCACAAAATGTGACAACAAAAAAGTGACACCGATTTCTTTAAGTACATTTTTCATATTTTGGTTTAAAAAAATTGGTCTGTTTGGCCTTCAAGTCCATAGCTACTGTGTTGTATGCTTATGGAAAAAAAAGCTTTTTGTACTAAATATATGATTGTTGTGAAATGTATTCCGTAGATTTGTCAAAATGTTTGGTAAACAAAAAAAAGTCAACTATTTTTTTCCCTGCATATCAATGTATCTATATATCTGTCTGACTTTCTATATGTCTGTCTGTTTTTCTGTCTATCAGACTGTCGGTCACTTTTTTCAAAACTATATTTATTCTGTTTACTAATCTGTCTCTTTCTGTCTTTCTACCGATATAATTATCTATCTATCTGTTCATATAAACCATCTGTCTGTATGTTTATCTATTTTCATATCTGTCTATCTATCTGCCTTCTATTTCTGTTTTTTTTTTCTGACAACATTTTCTATAAAGTCTATTTAAACGCTCGCCAAACTAATGGCTTTGGGGGTGGGGACAGGGAGGGGGGGGGTGGGGTCAACCCTTACCAACGACGAAAAAAACCTTCGAGATTTGAACCCCTGACACATGGACCAGATCTCGTCTGTACATCTACACAAACGGAAGAGAAACAAGTGAAGAGAACAAGAAATGACTGAAATACTTTCATATGACTAAATACGACTGAAAGGAAACCATTTAGCTGGTAAAGACTTTCATATGACTAAATACGACTGAAAGGAAACCATTTAGCTGGTAAAGACTTTCATATGACTAAATACGACTGAAAGGAAACCATTTAGCTGGTCAACGTTGCACCAGGGAAGAAGAGTTGGTCAGTTTCAGTGACTACAGTATTACTACAGGTACTGCGTGAACTCTAACCATGATAGAGTCGCCTATCAGCGCTAGCTGCGGACATGATTTAATTATCTCAAGTGGATATTATGATGGGGGGGGGGGTATTACTACATCCCATCATGCACCCAGCGACCCACACAAGAGAGATAAAGCTAGCCACGTACTCACAGATTGCAGCACTGACCGCTTCACTCACACACACACACACGCACACACACACAGAGAGAGAGGAGGACTAGGGTGGAAATCTCATTTACTCCGGGGGAGAAGAAAATGGTCAGAGCCTAATGTATATATGATTGAGTGGCCAGTTGCTGCCGGACAGTGCCCGAAATATAGTTCAGTTTCAACGGCCTGCTGAATGGTACTGAACACTACCAATGTACTGAACACTGCCATTGTACTGAACACTACCAATGTAATGAACACTATTAATGTACTGAACACTACCAATGTACTGAACACTACCAATGTACTAATTTTGAATAACGATCGTTTATGTAACTGTAAAAAACGGATGTTATCCAAAGACTGGGCGAGTAAAGTTTTCTAGGAAGGTACATGTAGTGTAGTACTTTATTTTAAAGTAGGTTATGTTATTATGTCACAGCTATACTACCGTAGTTACAATTTATTGATTGAGACAGAGCCCTCCTTTCAGAATTAACAGGCAAAATGTGTGTTGAGACATTTACGAATATCATTCACATACAACTCAATTAGTCAATTAGCATTGGGCCCCTATTCTCTAGGGGCCCCCGTGCAAAGTGTGTGTTGAGGCATTCACGAATATCATTCACATACAACTCAATTAGTCAATTAGCATTGGGCCCCTATCCTCTAGGTGCCCCCGGGCAAAGTGTTTGTTGCGCACTTACATCACTCACAAACTGAAATTCAAAAAGTTTGTAAGCAATGGGCCCCTATCGTTAAGGAACCCCCACGGCCATGTTACCGGGCGGGGCTGGTGTGAGATTGAACGGATAAATAAGTGTAACAGACTTGGGGGGGGGGGAATTTACCCGCGTTACTATAGTTACGATCATAAAATTATTGTTTAACAGCGATCAATATTGTTCATTTAATTCAAACTCGGATAAAACGTTGAACTCTTCAAAAAGAGTTGGCAATCAATATTTCAATATTCACCTATGTTCTGTTAATACAATCTCCATCCATGTAACGTCATTAAGCCTATTGATGATCGGTAAATGTAATATTACCAACTTTAGCTGTATTCTGTTTAGTTTTTTTTTCAAGACGGGACGAGTGTGCCTGACGGAAGAAATGTATTTTACAATCAGCATTCGTCTATGTCGTAAAAATCTGTAAATCGATAAAACAAAGGTAGTTAACTGAAGAATTCTTTTATACAATGTGAAACTTAAATATAAATGATCTCATTGAAGTCTGACGTCATGTTTTTTTTTTGTTTGTTTATTTTTTGCGAAGGTTTGGTTGGGGGGGGGGGTAGGGAAAGTTTAGATAAATGGATAAAACTTGGCCAATTACAGCTTGCTTGATACAATGAAAAGTTCAGGCTAAACAATAATAGATCTGAAAGAAATGTCTACTGCACGATTAACTTAAGTTTTTTTTGTAAGCAGTTTCAGCTGTACAGGCTGTTATGCATTTGTAAACAGTTTCAACTATACAGGCTGTTATGTATTTGTAAACAGTTTCAACTATACAGGCTGTTATGTTTCATTTTCAACTATACAGGCTGTTATGTTTCAATTTCAACTACACAGGCTGTTATGTTTTTGTAAACAGTTTCAACTATAGAGGCTGTTTTGTTTTTGTCAGCAGTTTCAACCATACAGGCTGTTATGTATTTGGTTTTAAATTCGGTCAGATGTATTACGTAAATAAAAAAAAAAGTTTATACTGTATATAAAATTTTGATTTCCCCCAATTATGGACCTTGTGTCCAATGCCTGCTACTAGCCCGACCTTTCTGTTCAATACATGAACCTATTGAGACTCGCGATTCAAAAAATTTCGCCCACCCCTGTTCTACCCTGTACCATGAAAATAAAACACATGTAGATGTCTTCAGATAAATCTAGATCTCGGGTGTTTTCACTCTGCATTCTTTTAACAAAGCCAAGGTCTAGAACTACCAGGGACCTCCCTGATCCACACACCTCTTGCAGTTTGACCAGAAGGTCATCAAATTGATTGCTGTACCCTACCAACGGTTGCAAAACGTGACCTTCGTAACGTAAACATGGTTATTATGTCCCCATACTTTTAGTTTGCCCCATCGTTGACAATGTCTTCATTCGTAAAGACCATTGTTATCAAAGTCGACATCATCATCTTCCGCGGCGTCCTCGTCGCCATCATCAACTTCCGTAACGTCATCGTCGTCATCATCAACTTCCGTGACGTCATGTTTTTTTTTTATGTTGTTTTTATTAACATAATTCATTTCCACTTCTATGGATGTTCTAATTGTTTTATCCACAGATTCAATCAAATCTGCTCGTCCTCGATATGGAATATTTCAAACATTATTTTGACCATCACTATCATGAGTGGACTTTTCAGTAATACTGAACTGCGAGTACTCGAGTGGACATCTTGTGAGTAGTCATTTGATTTAATTTTTAGAAACGATGTCACGCAATCATGCAAACCTACACACAAACCTACACACAAACCTACACACAAACCTACACACAAACCTGCACACAAACCTACACACACACACAAACCTACACACAAACCTGCACACAAACCTACACACACACACACACAAACCTACACACACACAAACCTACACACAAACCTACACACAGACCTACACACAAACCTACACACACACACAAACCTACACACAGATCTACACACAAACCTACACACAGACCTACACACAAACCTACACACACACACAAACCTACACACACACAAACCTACACACAAACCTACACACACACACAAACCTACACACAAACCATAACACACACACACACAAACCTACACACAAACCTACACACAGACCTACACACAAACCTACACACAAACCTACGCACAAACCTACACACAGATCTACACACAAACCTACACACAAACCTGCACACAAACCTACACACACACACACAAACCTGCACACAAACCTACACACACACACACAAACCTACACACAGATCTACACACAAACCTACACACAGACCTACACATAAACCTACACACACACAAACCTACACACACACACAAACCTACACACAAACCTACACACAAACCTACACACACACACACACAAACCTACACACAAACCTACACACAGACCTACACACAAACCTACACACAATCCTACACACAGATCTACACACAAACCTTCACACAAACCTACACACAAACCTACACACACACACACACAAACCTGCACACAAACCTACACACACACACAAACCTACACACAAACCTTAACACACACACACACACAAACCTACACACAGACCTACACACAAACCTACACACAGATCTACACACAAACCTACACACAAACCTACACACAAACCTACACACAGATCTACACACAAACCTACACACAAACCTGCACACAAACCTACACACACACACAAACCTGCACACAAACCTACACACAAACCTGCACACAAACCTACACACAAACCTACACACAAACCTGCACACAAACCTACACACACACAAACCTGCACACAAACCTACACACACACACACAAACCTACACACAAACCTACACACAAACCTACACACAGATCTACACACAAACCTACACACAAACCTGCACACAAACCTACACACACACACAAACCTACACACAAACCTACACAAACACAAACCTACACACAAACCTACACACACACAAACCTACACACAAACCTACACACAGACCTACACACAAACCTACACACAAACCTACACACAGACAAACCTACACACACACAAACCTACACACAGACAAACCTACACACAGACAAACCTACACACAGACCTATACACAAACCTACACACAAACCTACACACAAACCTACACACACAAACCTACACACAAACCTACACACAGGGCCTTTCATAAGAGTCATTGAGCCCTGGGCAAAATCTTTCATGGATGTTTTAGGGCGCTAAGAAGAAGAAACTGCTGGGGCACTGTTAGCTGCTGGGGCACAGTAAGCTGCTGTGGCACTGTTAGCATTGTATCTGCAGACGTAACTGCTGGGGCAGTGTTAGCATTGTATCGGCAGACGTAACTGCTGGGGCACTGTTAGCATTGTATCGGCAGATGTAACTGCTCGGGCACTGTTAGCATTGTATCGGCAGACGTAACTGCTCGGGCACTGTTAGCATTGTATTGAATAAGAAGTGATACTGGATGACTTATACAAAGAGAGCGTCATGTAGGTGCGTCATATAAATTTGACTCAGGTTGCATTGACCCCATTCTTGTTGGACTCATTTCAAACATCAATGATTCGAAATCTGACTCAAGTCAAAAAATATATTGGTTAGAATCAAATCTCATTTACGACAAATTGGATTGATTTGAATCTCGACAATCTGAACAACAATCAGACGAATAGTGTATTTGTATGGTCTTTCTCTGCTGGTCATCTCTTGTTGTTATGGTCCGTTGGTCACCCAGCAGTGACGTAATGGGCCCGGGGGGGGCGGAGTTTAGGGTTGGGTTTAAGAGCTCCTATGTTTCAGTCAGTCTTAATAATGACATTTTATTTATGCATTCTCAGAAATCCTGATGTTTCTTTCTTATGTTCTATAACCCATGGATATTAGTGCAGTTATTTAAAACCTACATAAATATTGGGACTGATTAAGCAATAGGCTTATATATGGCCATATCTTAAGGCCCTGAACATAAATCGGCCAGTATGCATCAGCTTACCTCACATCTGTAACATGTCTTTGTCATTTCGTTCGCAATATCTGACCCCCCCCCACACCACACCTTTTTGGTTACAAACCTGAGTCCTACAAGTCCACCTATAAACGGACCTGCATAAAATAAGTCACTTTTAATTTAATCCAGAAAATCATAATAGACTAAATGTTATAGCGAGTCAATTCATTGAATTATTTCCATATTCCTTGCATCAGTGTCAGAAACAGTGATTTATATAATAAATCATCCCTACACTCTAACTCCACAGCTTTTATGCCCCTCTCCCCCCCCCCCCCCAATTTTTCTTAAAATTGCGCAATAGTTTGTTTTTTTCCCTCTTTTTTTCCTGAACTTTTGTCGGTGACCTTTAATCCCTTCATCCTTTCACCCCCCCCCCAGCTCCACCCCCCCCCCATCCGCGCCCCAAATGCTCTATCATTTCCAACTTAATTTAATATGCCCTAACACTCTCTGGATTTCTCTCCCTTCCTCCCCTTACCACTTCTCTCCCCATTTTTCTGCAGCCATCACCAAACCAAAGTTCATTCCCTTTCTCCATGAGAGAGAGGTTGTATTTTTACTCTGCTTTTAATCTTGACGCCAAAATTTCTCCTTAATTCATACTCTCTCATCCAAAAACTTTCTGCGCTTCGATGGAATTTCCTTTCAAGCCAAAACTTTTTGGGGTTTTTTTTTTAACCCAAAGATTTTTTTATTTTTGATTTTTTTCATCATTTTATTTTTTTTTTATTCACAGAAGTCTGGATGCATTGGTAAATTTAAATTACTTGGATTGATGGAGATAGTGTGCTGTGCATTAAGTTCCTTAGAAATTTACAAGTGGAGTAATTTGTATAGAGTTACTTAGAGGCTAGAAGTGATGTAATTTGTATAGAGTTGCTTAGAGGCTAGAAGTGATGTAATTTGTAAATAGTTAATTAGAGGCTAGAAGTGATGTAATTTGTAAATAGTTAATTATGGGTTACAAATAAAGTAACAAGTACTTAGCTACTTAGCTGGAGGCATCCTCGGTTGGAGTACAGAATACTATAGAAGTGGGATTGGGGTGGGGGAGGATTATCATGTATTTCATCACCTCTAGAGGGTAAAGGAAGGGGGTGGGTGCTTTTTATTTATTGCCATAGTGTGAACAATTAGTCAGTACTCAAAATGTATAAATAAAATAAAAAAAAATCATCGAGTAATGTATTAACAATCATATCCCAGAATGCTTTGTTAATAGAGGTAACACATAATTGACTTGCCTAGCTAGTGGAGCAGGGGAGAGGAAGGGGGGGGGTGGTGACATGTAACTTTCACCAAGCTGACCTGGTTCCACCGAGTGACCATTCCATCGTGGTCAATCCTCAAGTCCTCTGTAATCTATTAGTATATCTACCATGAATTGGTGTATGTGTTCATATATAACATTGTCACATGGTCTATGTAAAACTAAACACGTCGTGATGATACCAGTATTCGCTTACATTGTGATGGTACCAATATTCACTTACATTGTGATGGTATCTGTTCGCTTACATTGTGATGGTATCTGTTCGCTTACATTGTGATGGTATCTATTCGCTTACATTGTGGTGGCGGGCATGATATAAACTTTATCTAAGTATATAAATAACAACCCTTCCATTTTCGTTCGCTCCACCCCTCCCACCCCACCCCATCCCCTTCTTCCATCCATAAACAGAAGCAATCCTAGCACTTCCGATTACAAATCCCCTACAGCAGACGATAATCAAGTTATATTGTACATGTGTAAATATGACGCGACTTCATTTCATTTTGATTGGTCAGACAAAAACACGAGCAAAAGTGTGTATCGAGGAGATGGGGGGGAGGGCGCCGGTGTGGGGATGGATAAGGAAATGGAGAAAGGGAGGGAGTTGGGGCAGTTCGTAGCTGTTGTTGTTTTTTTTTCTACTAGCCCCACCACCCCTCCCCCCTCCAATAATCTTACAAAAAATTAGACCAGTTGTGAGCGAAGACATCATGGAGGTTTTTCCCCAGAGATGTTCGTCCTTGACATTGATGTTTACTTTGAGGCTGTCATGAAGCAAATCTTCACCAGTCTCTTCTTTCCATAACTTTTTTTTTTGGTGAGTGAAATATTAATTTCAATATAACCACCAACTGACTGCATCTCCTCGTGTAATTATTGTTCTTGTGTTCGCTCCAAACTTTTAGTTTCCCCTAGTGAGCTAACTGTATCAACTATCACTCACCAATGGTGACTTGTAAAACTTCCGAAACATTGTTTGTTTGTTTCTCTCTTAAAAAATAAAACTCGGGTAGAAGTCAGTCACCTAAGAGGGGGGGGGGCAGTCATTGTTAGGGGCCATTTACTCGTGAAGCACCTGATCGATGTAAGTTAGGTTGTGAGATATAGATAGACAGACAGACAGACAGACAGACAGACAGACAGACAGATAGATAGATAGATAGATAGATAGATAGATAGATAGATAGATAGATAGATAGATAGATAGATAGATAGATAGATAGATAGATAGATAGATAGATAGATAGATAGATAGATAGATAGATAGATAGATAGATAGATAGATAGATAGATAGATAGATAGATAGATAGATAGATAGATAGATAGATAGATAGATAGATAGATAGATAGATAGATAGATAGATAGATAGATAGATAGATAGATAGATAGAATGGATGGATGGATGGATGGATGGATGGATGGATGGGTGGATTTATACATTGACTTAAATCACTGACCGTTTAATCGATTCCCGTCTGATACGCATTGATTCACACTCTGCTCCAACACGCATACACACAAACGTAAACTGCATTAATCGCATCAACTGTCAATCAAGAAAGACGCCCAACCCACAAGTGCCCTGATTGGTCAATGCCTCCATCCCAAAGAAGTTTTAATTACTTTGGACGGATGACATCATCAGAAGAAACATTTTATCAACAAACAAAAAAAAAAACTAGCAGCGACGGCCGAAAAAAAAGTGTCTCCCCATTCCACCACCCCTTCCCCCCCAAACCTTTTCCCCTCTCCTCCGACCCTGAGCTCACCATGTCCGTGGCACCACTTAAACCTGCACGCAACGTCTGACGAGGCCATCACGCAAACAAACAAAAATAAAAAAATGTGGTTTGGAAAATGAACAAACATTTTTTTTGTTTTTAATTTCCAAATAAATGCTATGGGCCGGTCGAGGCGGGAAATTAATTCAACTGCAGGCGTTTATTTGAAATTGATAGAAATTACTGCACCAGGCTAAAAGAATATTTAACAAAATGTATAAATAATCTCTGAGCACTAAGGAATAAATACTGTTTTGTGGTTAGTTTCGTTATTTTGTGTAAAGTCCAGTTTTTGTAAGATAATCTCTTCTCACCTGTGAACGTATTGTTTACAATTCATTTTGAAGATTTTTTGTATTTCGTTTAATATCGTATCAATTATTTTACTGATATGTTTCTTGTTTTTTGTGTTGACGTCTGCTAACGAATACTTCAATGAATCGTTCATTACATCGCTCTACAGTGGCGTAGGAAAGGTACTGCGGCTTGTGCGGCCGCACGGGGGCGCTGAACAAGAAAGGGGGCGCCGAAAAAAAAGCGCTGTTTAATGTTTTTTTGCACTTTTCATATTGGGAGGAGGGCGCCATAAAATGTAACTCGCACGGGGCGCCACAATATCTAGCTACGGCTCTGTCAATACACTATCATCTTGTGCACTAATACATTATCATCTTGTGCACTAATACATTGTCATCTTGTGCACTAATACATTATCATCTTGCGCACTAATACATTGTCATCTTGCGCACTAATACATTATCATCTTGCGCACTAATACGGTATCATCTTGCGCACTAATACATTATCATCTGCGCACTAGCCGGTATCATCTTGCGCACTAATACATTATCATCTTGCGCACTAATGCATTATCATCTTGCGCACTAACCCTGATATCATCTTGCGCGCACTAGCCGGTATCATCTTGCGCACTAGTCACAAGTTCTTGATTCTCATTTGATGACCGCCACTTTTATCATATCATTCATACGATTTTACACTATTCTAAATAATCTACGTTGATGTCTACGCGTTATTATACTGGGTATACACACTGCGTTACCCTGAATATGGCAAAAAGGGCGCTTGTTTTGCGTT
>JAGDYQ010000117.1:2237280-2261754 GCA_021962125.1 Bulinus truncatus | reverse complement strand
GTATCAATACATTTGTTAGCTTTCAGTAAATATTTGTCTTTATATTTGAAAAAAAAATATTTTCTCTTAAATCTAACTACAAGTGGTTTGTGGTTACTGAAATAGGACTCATAATTGAAAACATTCGAAATTGTAGTCATTTAATCGTCCTAAAACTCCGTCAATTGTTGCATAGCTCTGATACTTTCAATTAAACTCAGAACACAAGCTTACTATTTCATTTGATGAGTTTCTTAATAAATCTTGGTGAAACTACGTGCTGCAGTATTTCGCACCAAATGAATGGGTTATTGAACGTACAAGGTGGATATATAATATATAAGCCCCTTAGGAGCCCTGAAGCCCGGCCCTCAGAGGTCCTATCGCAAAATGAACTTTTGATGTACACATGGCAGGCCAAGACCTACAAAATGATATATACATCATGGGTCTAGGACTTATGGTTGCTGAGATATATGGCGCTCCTTTGTTAATATAGCTTATATAGTAAAAACGGTACTTTATAAGCCCCCTTTTACGGCCCTCAGAGGACAGATCGCAAAATAAACTTTTGATGTACACTTGGCAGGCCAAGACCTACAAAATGATATATACATCATGGGTCTAGGACTTATGGTTGCTGAGATATATGGCGCTCCTTTGTTAATATAGCTTATATAGTAAAAAACGGTACTTTATAAGCCCCCTTTTACGGCCCTCAGAGGTCAGATCGAGAAATGAACTTTTGCTGCACACATGGCAGGCCAAGACCTACAAAATGATATATACATCATGGGTCTAGGACTTATGGTTGTTGAGATCTAGGGTGATGACGGACAGACAGACAGACAGACAAAACGGGGACAATAGAGCATTTTTTTTTCGAAAATGCTCTAAAAAATCAAAAGTTCAAGACAGGTCATTAGCTCATGATATAGCTGGCTAGGTGCACTGTAATGCGCTTTGGGCTGGAGAAATATCAGGCTCATCCTAGGCCTCGGTCTGACGTAATATCAGGATCAACCTAGGCATCGGTCTGACGTAATATCAGGCTCAACCTAGGCCTCGGTCTGACGTAATATCAGGCTCAACCTAGGCCTCGGTCTGACGTAATATCAGGCTCAACCTAGGCCTCGGTCTGACGTAATATCAGGCTCAACCTAGGTCTCGGTCTGACGTAATATCAGGCTCATCCAAGGCCTCGGTCTGACGTAACATCAGGCTCAACCTAGGCCTCGATCTGACGTAATATCAGGCTCAACCTAGACCTCGGTCTGACGTAATATCAGGCTCATCCAAGGCCTCGGTCTGACGTAACATCAGGCTCAACCTAGGCCTCGGTCTGACATAACATCAGGCCCATCCATTATCTGACATAATGTATTATTTAACCTGTTGTTTTGAACGAGTGAATCACTTACCTGTATCCGTCTCCTTCCTCTCAGTTTAAGACGAACTTCTAAAACGAATTCACATAAACCAAGAGAATGTCTTTCTGCGACGAAGTCGAGTCATTTTCCCAAAACATTCAATAACATTTCTATTTATTTAATATTTAATCCCCTTTTTATTTTTTCTACATTTAGACAGCGTTGCGTGTTAATCAGAAGAATCTTCATGTAATTGACGCAATTTGAACACAAAAAAAGAGACAGTTCTATTTTTTTTTCTGAGCGCTTCAGTAAGAAACTAATTACTAAGGTAAAAGTAAATATAAAATGGATTTGATTAAATGCAGGCAGGGGCAGCGCATACAAGTATAGAGGAGGAGGAGGAGGCGGGTGCTATACTTGGCTACGGGTTGGGGGCAGGGCGCCCCTTGTAACACTTAAAGATGCACAAATAATCAACGGCGGGCCTCCTCCTGTGGCACGACTCTGACTTCTTGCAGTCCAGGGGGGCCCAGCTTCCAAAGGTCAAGGTGACGTTGATGTACAGGTAGGCGCGAAAGATCTGCTTTCTGCTCGTCTGCTGAAAAAGTCGGACGAAGCTGATGCGTAGACGTCCAGTGGTCATGAATAGGTCACACGGCGGTCAGTCTTGCGGAAACGATTGGAAGAGATTCAGCAGTGACGTACAGAATGAAGCACTTCACTTTATGGATATAGATAGAACAGATAATGACTGACTGGGGATTAGGTTAATCCGTAATTGTCAACAGTCTTAATCTTTTTAATTCCAGAAAATCAGAAAAAACAAGCGAAATCACATTTTTCTTCAAATATTCATATGAAACAAAAGAACACAACTAATTCCTTTTTTCCCCTCTTCCTCAGATGACCAGTGGTCAGTAGGGTACACAACGGATCCACTTAGCCAGGACGAGATGGTGCCAGTCGAGAAGGTCTTTGACTTTGAAGCCGTACTGCTTCAGTTTCAAACGATAACATTTGTACATGCTCATGTTGTTCGGCCTATGGTATTCCTGTCTATGGTTTGAGGCGCAGCTTTGAGGCTGGAGGGCCCCCACCCAGGTGCCCCTGGGCCGGGCAGTAGAGGTGGCGGGGTGGAGATGGAGTCGGTCGGTCTGTGTGACAGAGACATCAGTTGTCCAGTGATGCCACAGGATGCACCTGTGGATAGACACAAACAACAACAAATGTCAATAGATGAAGGCTGGTTGGTCTAAATGACTATATGGGTCAAGGCTGGTTGGTCTAAATGACTATGTGGGTCAAGGCTGGTTGGTCTAAATGACTATGTGGGTCAATGCTGGTTGGTCTAAATGACTATGTGGGTCAAGGCTGGTTGGTCTAAATGACTATGTGGGTCAATGCTGGTTGGTCTAAATGACTATGTAGGTCAATGCTGGTTGATCTAAATGACTATGTAGGTCAATGCTGGTTGGTCTAAATGACTATGTAGGCCAATGCTGGTTGGTCTAAATGACTATGTAGGTCAAGGCTGATTGGTCTAAATGACTATGAAGGTCAAGTTGTTAAATAAAATATTTATGTGTGTACTAAATGTCCAGTGCCATTTTAAACTATAGTCTAACTGTGCGTGTGTGTGTCCGTCTGTCTGCTTGTTACCAATCTACTTACCTATTACTATCTATCTATCTATCTATCTATCTATCTATCTAACTAACTATCTATGGCTGTGTAAAAGGGTCATTTGATGCACAACATAAAATGGTCATTTGATACACACCATAAAATGGTCATTTGATACACAACATATACTTTTGCAAGTAAATATTCTATTGTAATATAATCTAATGCTTATGTTTTATTGTTATATATTTTAATGCTATATAATATAACATTATATAATCTCATGTTATATTTTTTGTTATGTGATCTAATGTTATATAATTTAACATTATATGATATAATGTTATATTTTTTGTTATGTGATCTAATGTTATATGATTTAATGCTATATAATCTTATGTTATATATTCTCATGTTATAGATTCCAGTGTTACATATTCCAATGTTATATATTCTAATGCAGTGGTTAGACAACTTTTAATATATATGTTTATATATATATATATATATATATATATATATGTTTATATATATGTCCTATTTTACTTTGCGTATGTACATTCACTGTTGTAACATACTGAGGAACAGAATTGAAATTATTCAGAAGTAGATTTTCAAATGATTATATTATACATTTTAATTATGTCACGACCCAACTGAAATTCGCCCGCGATCCACACGACGGCCTCAAGCCACTCTGCTCGAATGTATTACACAATATAATGCTGTAATATAGCTAGGCTATTGTTGTATGCTATGATTATAAATATTCTAACGTAATATGTTTTAAAACTATATGTTCCTAAGCGACACGTCATTATTTAATATGCTCTGCTGTAATATGTTCATTTATATGTGCACTAAATGGATCAATTTACCAGAAGGTATGGATGATACATCCATCGATACATATATTGATTTCACGATTATCCGCCAACCGGAAGAAATCTTCAAGTTGGCTGAATGCTGGTTGACAGCGGCTAGTTCCGTGAAAATAACAGACACTGGTCCGTCTCGTCTCCTGTCTTCACCCACTCAGCTGTCCGCGAGATGTCTTAAAATGTGTGTCTGCTTGTTTTGGCGGTGATAAGTACATGGTGACAGTCGAAGCATGACGGAACAGCGGAGTAAAAGTTCAATCAAGAGGGGGGAGTTATCCATAATCGACTTTTGGGTAAGGGGGGAAGTCACTCGAATAGGCGAAATCGATTGTGCACCGAGGGGAATCTTAGATAAACGGTTGTTCCTCGGCGACCTTCAGTTGAACAGCCAAGGTATTGTGACTGTCGCCTCCGCCAACCTCACTACGCACACACGCACGCACGCACGCCCACACTCAAACATACACTGATACACACACTAACACACACACCCATAACATATAACTTTTTAAACAATCGGCTATATTTAGTAACACGACGTTTCGTCAGAATCGGTGAGCATTTTATTTTTCAATCCAACATCTGATCAGATTCGAACATACACTGATACACACACTAACACACACACCCATAACATATAACTTTTTAAACAATCGGCTATATTTAGTAACACGACGTTTCGTCAGAATCGGTGAGTATTTTATTTTTCAATCCAACATCTGATCAGATTCAGCGAGGATCGAACCCATGACCTTCTGGTCAGCCGTTGAACGCCAACAACACGTGACCACCCGTTGCCTATCTGATCCACTGGAATGGAGCATTGTGTAATATCTGGTTTTGTACTTGGGTAAGGAATTGAATCGGCACGTGAATAGCGTTACACCTTTACAAAGAATGCTTTGTGTTATACACACGTACAAGGATTCACCCACACATATACAACTTTACAATCACAGATACAACTTTTACAATCACAGATACAACAGCTTTACAATTACAGATACAACTTTACAATCACAGATACAACTTCATTCTAACACATACAACTTCGCTCTCAGATACTTCGCTCTCACAGATCCAACTTCGGTCTCACAGATCCAACTTCGGTCTCACAGATGCAACTTAACTCTTACAGATCCTACTTCAGGTTAAACATATTTTATTCATAAAATGTTGGTAAATGACACATTGACATTTATGTTTAGTAACTAGTAAATGACATCCCAACAAAACAAAACAAAAAAAAACACGAAAAATCTGACATTTAATGAAAAAAATAAATAATTGTGAAGACATTTCACCAGCGAATGATCGGTTGCTGCCCTATCTATCTACACAAAAAAAAAATTATCACCGTAATCCACTCCGACAGCAAATGTTAAGACCAGTGCTATATATATTACATGCCCTCTGGGCCAGACCATGAAAAGTTATTCAGACATAAATAGCAATAACAGCCAGTCCTAAACTCGCGGGTAAACTATTTATCATACCATCTAAAAATAACTGAAACACGATATATTTAGATTAAGATAAAATAAAAAAAAAACAAAAAAAAAAAAGAAAGAAGAAGAAGACAGCAACAACAGCGCGAGGAGCAACACCAACACCACCATCATCATCATCAGCTACAGACAATTGCCTCCTCTCTCAGCGCATGTTGAGACATACAAATGTCTTGTGGTCTGAACAAAGAAACAAACGCTCAAGTAAGAAACTTCCTTCTAAATTTAGCTCAGCATGACTAACACACGGTTCTACGTGTGTGTGTGTGAGTGTGTGTGCGTGTATGTGTTCAACTTAATGTTGTCAAGAATCGAAATGTTGATATAATGGCAGAAACATCTCTTAAAGTTGGCAGATATCAAGCCATCTGCTATCTTGAGGGAGGGGGGGAGGGGGGTTCGTTCACTGGCAGGAACACACAGAGGTGTGCGTGCGTGCGTGCGTGCGTGTGTATGGGGGGGGGGCGGGGGAGGTGAAGTCTTGATATAAGCTCCCACTTGAGGCTGGTGAGGGTGTGCCCGGTGTTTCCCTGACGGAGCGGGGCGGAGGAGGGGGCGGGGTGGGGTAGAGCTGGGGGGTAGGGGAGCGAAAAAAAAAAGAGAGTGAACCTTCACATCTTTACCAATCGAGATTATCCAAAGCGTTTAGGGAGATGGCGATGGACAGATCTCCTTTCTTGTACGCTCCACTGTATAATCTCTACCTTCTCACCACTATCTTTCCATTTGTTGTTACCGGCTTGTCTTGGAGCGATAATACAGCTGTGCGATACGCATGTTATTTTGACACCACACTCCCACACACGCCTCTCCACACAGAATATTTACAGACCCACCATGTAGGTAGACTCTTCATGGTTTCCCTTGTCTACTAATGTGGTACATAGGCTTAAATGCAGCAAAATGTTATTCAATCATGCACACACGCTGGTCAGTCATACGTGTATGTTGGTCAGTCGTACACTACGTCGGTCAATCAAAAACTACGACGGTCAGTAAGTAATACACGGCATGCCTTCCATCACACGGATCGTCCGTTATCATGGTGCCACCGTGCTTACGTGTCTAAGACTCTATTAAATGTCGTTGCTGCTAAATGTCATTCATGTCATTCAGGGCTGGGTGATTACTAGCGGCGATTTCAAAGGGACTAGACAAAAACAAAGTCTTGACTCTTTTAGACTTAGTAGTACTTACTTTCAAAATGTCTCTGACATTGGCGATCCAACTAATGCTTAAATTAAGTGACATTCACCTGTCATCTTTCGCGCAGATTCTCTGTCATAATGACTTGTTTTTCACACATGTCATTTACCACGCATGTCACACACAACAAATTCATTTAATGTGCACGTCATCTATCACATATTCATATAATGCACCGTTCATGTAGCACACATGTCATTTAATACATATGCCACCTAAAACATTATAATCTTTCACACATGTCACTTACCACACATGCCATATTACAAATACCATCTTTCACACATGTCATCTGTCAAAGGTTCCTTTCATCAAGCATCCAGCGCACGTATTTAAAAAAAAACATTCACACCCAATTCATCACCATGTCATCTACACACATGTCATCACTATGACATTTACACACATGTCACGTATCACACCTATCACCAATATTTTCCCCAACCATGTCATCTATCACACGTGTCATCCAGACCCTTCACACAACTGCCGCACCGTACACATATTGCGCTATCTGGCAACTTATCGTGAAATTCAAAAAAAAAAAATCTTTGGAGTGACCAGATTTCTAAACATTGTTGGTCTAATCTATTTATTTATTTATTTTTTTGTAAAGTTTTAGGAAATGGATAAAATAAAAAAATGTTCTGCACTTAAAAATACACGAGAAATGATTTTTTTTGTTTGTTTGCAGATTTGAATTGATGATAGATTTTTAAAAAAATGCAATCTATTTGAATATTTGAGAAATGACAGGCCAAAAATGGAGTTTTGAAATTTAGAAACTGAAATAAATGTTTGTTTAAAAAAAAATTTGGATTTGATTTTGTTGGAATATATGTGTGTATGACATGTGGAATGGATAAATAAATAACAGTGGCTGTGGATTGATACTTGGTGGCCCACGGGCTGTGATCTCTAAGGGCGTTAGTAAATAATTTACTAATTGAAGTTTAACACTATTCGCACTAAATGTGTATTTACGATAATGGAAGACATTTTTGTAGTGCATAGTTCACTGTTGGGTCACTTTGACATTGGAAAGGTGAAAATGTAAACATGACGTCATTTGCCTCATATATTATTGGGCATAACAATGACACATGACATAACAATGTCACATGACATAACAATGTCACATGACCTAACAAACATTGACGATTCAAAAAGCGATTTCTTAAAACCATTATTAACATTATAAAGTAAGTCGTGAGCTTCACTGATCTACAAGATCAAAATTATATGAAACTTTAGCGTGAGTAAAATCGTGCAAGGGTATAGTAGAATAGAAGTGAGTTCCTGCGATTTGAGCTAAATAACAAGATTAGATTAGGCGCGAAACCGAAAATTAACTAAGACGTCACACATGGCCACACAACAGAAAGTGAAACTTCTAAAAAGCTTATGAGCAAAATATAAATGAAACACCAATAATTGTCCTTAGAGAAACACCAATACATGTCTTTGGAGAACACCAATATATGTCCTTGGAGAGCCGTCACTGAAAGATACACATAATTTAGTAGCTCAAATACCTAGATATTAAACTTAATTTGTCAAAGGGCTTTGTCTCCATGTGTTAATTCAAAGGGGATACAATTTAACTATCAAATTATTAAATACGAGTGATGCCCCTTGTTGTGAAAGAACAATTGTCCCACAGTTATATAAAAGCACGGAAAGAAAACCATACCACCCGTCCACCCCAGTTTTTGAAGAAGCCACTCAACCGTGGATTGGAGTGACCGAAGCTGTTAGCAGGAAAGCCTCGCTAGCCTTAGTGACGGTCAAGTCTATGCAATGTCCACTGTGTGAATCTGGTATACATGTTGCAGTCATGCTCGCATTATTTATCATAATTTCATGTATTTCAATTATTTTGCCGACAGTAATTAACAAAAAAAAAAAAATTTTTTTGGATGTGTCACAGATAATATCTACATTTATCTGTAGTTGGATGTGTAAATTGCGATATCTGTGTCGATTGAACCAGTACAACCAGTGGCACCGAGAGCCAACACGGGCCACAGGGCATGACATCATTGCGGGCCCCTTAATAAAACAATAAGTCGTGAAAAAAAATTGACATGGTCGAGGCGGCTGGGCCTCCTTACAGATCCGGGCCCCCTGGCAATGCCCCCCTCTGTCCCCCCCTCTCGGCGTGCCTGAGTACAACCCATCTCACCGGCTACTTTTTGAGACTCACCCAAGCACCAGTGAGTACCACTACAAACCCTCTCTAATTGGAGAAGACAACAGCTTGTTCTGGTGTTTAGACATTTTTCTTCAACAGTCTAAACACAAAAGTAAACACATCTTGAACGCGTTTTTTTTCCTCCTCTAAATTTCTTCTCCAGCCACTATGTGTTTCCAAGATTCCCAACTTATCTCCCCTCACTGTCTGTCTGTCTCTGCGTCTTTCGTCACTTACAGCTATGAGTCTTGAAGTGGCCCCTTCACAACAGAGCCGCCCAACGCGCCGCTGGCTGTTATTATGCATAGGTGTGAGCTAAATGGGGAAATTTTCTTTCTACTCGCTAGAAGGTCGTCTTGACCTAATCTCTTCATGCGCTGTGATGCTGGTGCGCATCTTACACATGCAGATTTGTGGATTGACGTTCTCAGTGGAACGGTGCCAATATTTTTTACGAATTCGGGATTGGATTACCGATTACTCTATAAACAACCGATCCGATTACCGATTCCATTACATAGAACTAACTGACTTTTGGATTGGATGCAATAGGATACATTTGGAGGAAGAAGGGAAGTGCAATTCTTGGTATTAGAAAATGAATACTCAGTTCAACATTATTCGATCCAGATGCCATGCAAAGTCCCGATGTTTTCGATTACGGATTGTGGCTACCTAATAGCTACATGTAGCATAATTTGGGTACACACTCAACACAGACTATACGCACAATCAACCATATGGCACGTATTATAATCTAATTAGGTCTACAAACACATTGTTAACGTCGCTGAACATATGGGCTACACACTGACCAAAGACCTGGCTACATACTGACCAAAGACTTCGAAACACTCGACCAAAGACCTGGATACACACTGACCAAAGACTTCGCTACACATGTGGATACACACCTGCTGTGTACACGCACACAGATTTAATGAAGGTTCACAGACCTACACACTTAGAAGTTCAGACAGACCCAGTGTTCGTGCCACCACGAACAAAACTCTGTGTGCAGACAGAATTGACTCACGACTCTCTTTCATCCCGCGGACATGCTGCAGTGATGAGTCGGAAATGAAAGTGAATGGGGCATCCCCGTTAAATGTAAAAATAAATTCCTCATGCACCACTTGCACTTTAATCCCCACGGCATCACTGAAAACCTCACATACCCTTGGGGTTTGTATGATAGTATGATGGTATGATAGTATGATAGTATGATGGTATCATTTTGTTTATTCAGTCAACACCCCCCATCTACCTGTATGTATATAGGTGTGTCCATCTACCTGTATGTATATAAGTGTGTCCATCTACCTGTATGTATATAAGTGTGTCCATCTACCTGTATGTATTTAAGTGTGTCCATCTACCTGTATGTATATCGGTGTGTCCATCTACCTGTATGTATATTAGTGTGTCCGTCTACCTGTATGTATATAAGTGTGTCCATCTACCTGTATGTATATAAGTGTGTCCATCTACCTGTATGTATATAAGTGTGTCCATCTACCTGTATGTATATTAGTATGTCCATCTACCTGTATGTATATTAGTGTGTCCACCTACCTGTATGTATATTAGTATGTCCATCTACCTGTATGTATATAAGTGTGTCCATCCACCTGTATGTATATTAGTATGTCCGTCTACCTGTATGTATATTAGTGTGTCCGTCTACCTGTATGTATATTAGTGTGTCCGTCTACCTGTATGTATATAAGTGTGTCCATCTACCTGTATGTATATAGGTGTGTCCATCTACCTGTATGTATATAGGTGTGTCCATCTACCTGTATGTATATAAGTGTGTCCATCTACCTGTATGTATATTAGTATGTCCATCTACCTGTATGTATATAAGTGTGTCCATCTACCTGTATGTATATTAGTATGTCCATCTAACTGTATGTATATTAGTATATCCATCTATCTGTATGTATATAAGTGTGTCCATCTACCTGTATGTATATTAGTATGTCCATCTACCTGTATGTATATTAGTATGTCCATCTACCTGTATGTATATTAGTATGTCCATCTACCTGTATGTATATTAGTATGTCCATCTACCTGTATGTATATAAGTGTGTCGGTCTACCTGTATATAAGTCAAGCAATTAAATTTACTGAATTTTTTTTATTCACGATTTTAAAATTCTGGAGAGCGGTTTTGATTGACATTATTGCGGCCCATCCGTGGCCTACCCGGGGTCCATCTCTTTAGTTTTCCATGCATTCTTTTGTCTCAGGTCAGCCTGAGAGTGGGCATTCTACGTGCATGACATCCAGATGTCAACTGCGATGACATTGAATGGCATGGTCAACACCATCCTGTAGTCACAAGACCAAGTTAAACAACCCCCCCCCTCCAACTAGGTCCAAAATACTCGACCAATCTCGGACTAGTTTAAGAAAACAATATCACCGCCCCCCCCTCTGGTCCCACTATTGAGCGGACGATTCTACCCCTCCATACCCCTCCCCCCTCTATTGTCCAGCCCTCCCTGGGTCCGCTCCTCCAGCCGTCCAGTCCAATCCTCGGTTGGCTCACACACACACACACACACAAAAACACCATGTAACGTTTTGAAATATTTCCCCCAAACTCCTTGAGAGAGAGAGAGAGTGTTGGGCGGTATCGACACCACTCGATGTGTTGATTGCACAGCCCACCACGAGTAATCGATTCATCTGTTTAGTGCACTTTCCTTTCACTTAGTAAAAATAATAATAAACAACAAAAAAAGACCACTGCTTGGATGTTAAATCACCACATCGGCTTCACACAATCAACTCAAGAGTTGCTTTCTCTTTTCTTCAATCATTAATCTTCTACACCTCCCTCCCTCCATGTAAAAAAAGTATCGCCAGAGATTTTTTGTTTAGCTTCCAGCTATGTTCACCGAGACTACTACCCGCCTCCCCTCTCTCACTTTCCTACCTCCCACCCCTTTAATGAGAAGTGAGCTTTGACCCAAAGAGCAGGTCAATAATATTGATATAATGTCCTGCTGTCTGCCCCGGGGGTATTAAACACAAATCTTCGAAAAAAAAGTTAAAAAAAAAAAAGAAAATAGAAAGTTTTTGGAATACACGAGATTTTTGATGCCGGAGACAAAACGAAACATGTTTACTACAGAGAGATAGGGGGAGAGGGAGGAGGTAAAGAGAAGTCAGGGTCCTTGTTAAGGGGGAGGTAAGGAGAAGTCAGGGCCCTCGCTAGGGGGAGGTGAGGAGAAGTCAGGGCCCAAGTTAGGGGGAGGTAAAGAGAAGTCAGGGCCCAAGTTAGGGGAGAGGTAAAGAGAAGTCAGGGCCCTTGCTAGGGGGAGGTAAGGAGAAGTCAGGGCCCAAGTTAGGGGAAGGGAATCCAAACATTTGACAGGGGGCCCTTAGTCTCAGGGCCCAGATAATAATTAACTGACGCTATACATTGATATTGAAGATGATGTTGATGTCTCGGAAGTTTCATGGGCTTATCAGGGGTTTGACATGGATCTGTCATGTGTTTATCAAGGGTTTGACATGGATCTGTCATGGGTTTATCAGGGTTTTGACATGGATCTGTCATGGGCTTATCAAGGGTTTGACATGGATCTGTCATGTGTTTATCAAGGGTTTGACATGGATCTGTCATGGGTTTATCAGGGGTTTGACGTGGATCTGTTTTGGGTTTATCAGGGGATTTGACATGGATCTGTCAAGGGTTTATCAGGGGGTTTGACATGGATCTGTCATGGGTTTATCAGGGGTTTGACGTGGATCTGTCATGGGTCATTACTTTTCAGGAAGTCAGTTATGGGTCAGTCAGGAGGTTTTTCATGGATCTGTCATGGGTCAGTCAGTACTTTTCAGGAAGTCCAGTTATGGGTCAGTCAGGAGGTTTTTCAGGGATCTGTCACGGGTCAGTCAGTACTTTTCAGGAAGTCCAGCTATGGGTCAGTCAGGAGGTTTTTCATGGATTTGTCATGGGTCAGTCAGTACTTTTCAGGAAGTCTAGTTATGGGTCAGTCAGGAGGTTTTTCATGGGTCCGTCAGGGGGTAAGTCATGAGTCTGTCAGGGGGTCTGAGAGGGTTCGAAGTACTTTTTGGCGACGGTTTTGAAGTGGCAGTGAAAAAGTGGAAGAAGTCGAACTTTACACTGGCATATATATAACTGTTTATCATGTCAGTCCAATGATGCATGGAAGTGGACTGACCAGAAGGAAGAAAGGTAAACCACCCAAGTCATCTACTGTTGAATGACGTCAGGCTGGTCAATAGTTGCGTCACAGCGGTATTGCCTGTGAGCTGTCGAAATGATATTAAAAAAAAAAATTATTTCTTTTACTGTTGTTTTAAAACTGTGAAAACTGACTACTAAAGTACCGATGTATCGCCACTATAACTGAAGCTTGTATTTATAACAACCTAGAGACTCTGAAGTAGGAACCCACCTTTTAAAAATCTACGGCACGGAAAATAAATTTCGAAAGCGACTTGGCTTGTGAGCCTCCCCCTCATCCCCCCTACCCCCCCCAGTAAGACTAGTTCGGGTCATCCCCACCGTGTCCTCCCCCCCCCCTCCTTATAGAATATATAACTTCCGTGATACCTGTAGTCGGTCCTCTGAAATAATCTCACCTGAGTATTGGAGTAATCGAATACAACAAACGACAAGTGGAACCGTAACAAAACTCCTGTCTTCAGTGTACTCTGCAGACACCGTATGCCCCCCTTACCTACCCACCCCCCTCCCTCGGGGGTAAGGCATGTTTTAAATGTAACATTTGCGTCTCAATTTTGTCCAGGTTGATTATTTTTATTTTGCCGGAAGTTCAATTAGTAATTGTCCCGGAACGGTGTCAGGGATGGGGGGGGGCAATATGTAAAAAGGTATTTGTATGCCCCACCCCTACCCACACCTGACTAGATGAAAAATGGTTATTTAAAAACAAAAATATATTGCGCTTCGCCTTTCTGTTTTTCAAAGGAACAAACAACAGAAATCTATTAAAAGAACATTTCACTTAATGTGATTCGAGAGTCTTCTCCATTTTATTTTTCTAGTCACGTGGTGTTAGGCTTTAGATTAAAACTGAAAAAAAAATAAATTCAGACAAAAATAAAAAAAAAAAAAACGTTTGGGGCGTGAGGGCGCCAACAGCTGCAGCTGGCTTGAAGCTGTTTTTCTTTTTAATTTCGTTCTTTGTGATATCACGATAGTATGATTGTATGATTGTATGATAGTATAGTAGTATGATTGTATTATTGTATTATCGTATGATTATATGATCGTATGATCGTATGATTGTTCAATTGTATGATTGTATGATCGTATAATTTTTATGATTGTATGATTGTATGATAATATGATTGTACGATAGTATGATTGTGTGACTGTATGATCGTTTGATTGTATGATTGTATGATCGTATGTTTGTGTAATTGTTTGATTGTATGATCATATGATTGTACGATTGTATGTTGGTATGATTGTATGATTGTATGATCATATGATTGTATGATAATATGATTGTATGATAATATGATTATGATAGTATGATAGTATAATAGTGTGACTGTATGATAGTATGATTGTATGATCGTATCATAGTATGATCGTATGATTGTATGATAGTATGATTGTATGATCGTATCATAGTATGATCGTATGATCGTATGATAGTATGATCGTATGATTGTATGATTGTATCATTTTGTTTATTCAGTCATGTATGCGTTGCTATGGAAATATTTATTTGTTGACAAACGAACCAAACACCCCCCCCCCCTTTTTGACCTGTGGACAGACATCCCCCCCCCCTTTAACCTGTGGACAAACGATACGTGAACTACAAAAGGGGAGGGGTGGGACAGTGCCGTAGCGAGCTTAACTCGCGCCCGGGGCACAATACCTTTTTAATACTATTCTAGCGCCCCCTTCCTCCGTTCGAAAAAACCATATAATATTATATGTAAACTATACCATTTGGCGCCCCCTTTGTGAGTAGCAACCGGGGTATGATGCCCCCCCCCCCATTGCCCATCCCTCGCTACGCCTCTGAGTGGTGGGGGGAGGGGGGATTTCTTCGACAAACAGCACAACACCTGGCACATCAAAAATGGATGACGTCATAGCCAGCAGTCGTGTCCGTTAGCCTCCGTTTGGTGTAATCTCTAACCGCCCATCTACATCTGGACTTAATTGGCTCACATGCCTAAAGCTTACATTAAACATTCCCTTTGTAAAATATCTCTCGCCCTTATTTTTTATTTTTTTTATCAACATGCCGCTGAAAACAATCAACTTCCCGCCATTTTTTGTTTTGTTTGTTGATTGTTGTCGGGCGAGTTGCTGGTACCCTCATCTCTGTTTGACCGAATGTCCGTGAATTCCTACGGGAGCTCACTCTGTTACTCTACGATACCTGTATGCTGCATTATTCCCGCTCAATACTTTTTCTTTTTTGGTTCCTGGCATATATGTGAATAAACCGGGAACGTGGCATAGAGCGAATTCAAAATAAACTTATCATATCTATGCACTGCACGTCTCTTGCACATACAGGCTCTGTTCCCTCTAAAGCTGTTCTCTCTAAAGCTGTTCCCTTAAAAGCTGTTCCCTCTAAAGCTGTTCACTTTAAAGCTGATCCCTCTAAAGCTGTTCCCTCTAAAATTTGTTCCCTCTAAAGCTGTTCCCTTTAAAGCTTTCGCCCAATGGGAGGGAACATTGCATATAAACTCAGTTCTCCAGGTCTTTACAGCTCTACAAAACGTATTTCAAAAGGAGAGTGTGTGTTTGTGTGTTCCGACACAATACAGGACACATTCAAACATCTATTAACTGGACGGTAGGGTTAGTACTTTTTACATTTTTTTTCAGAATCTTAATTTACATGGCATTTTTTAATGGACAATTGTGAACAAAATATGAAAATAATATTAATTTATTTTTCTCTCAAAAAAACCTTCCCCACCAACGCCATCTTGTGTTTACATATAAGAAGCGTTTTTCAATAAAATTACTTCTTTGATGGATTGCGCAATAACAAACATTTAATTACATTAATTACATCCAGGAACTTTATAGGGTATTTTTTACCTCCATGTCTGAAACAAAATAAATAAAAAAAAAAAGTTTATTTTAAATTTAAAGTGCACTGTTTTAATGTATTATGCGTCTACTGCAACTTTACCAAAAATGGTCAAATCTTATGAACCTTTGTCACGAAAGGTGTGCTTGGAATTCGGAAAGTTTGCTTGGTTGATTTGGGAATATAGTATTCTTCTATTTCAATTTTTTTCAACTGTAATCGTCTGCTTGTAATTAATTTTGTAGGAAAGCAAATTTGTCAACAAATAAAGCTTGTAAAGTTTTAAAAATAATAAGCGATCACTCTCCCAATATTGAAGCTCCTTCGCAGTCAGGAGTGTATAAGGCAACCCATAAAGAAGCAGAATTGTTGAAGTTGCAGTTTAAAAACAGCTTACAAAATTTTGAATGGTGCATACATTTTGACAGAAAAAGAATAGAAGGAGAAAAACAAGTTGTTTTACTGAAAAGCGTTGAAAAAGAAATTCGATTAGCCATATTGTCTCTGACAAATGGAAAAGCAGAGACAATATTTACAGCGAATAGGGCTGTTCTAGCTGAATACGAACTCTATTCATGTATTCGAGTAATTATTTGCAATACAAGGTATACTAATTCTGGCAGCAAAAATGGTGTGATACGCAAGCTGCAAAATTACTGTCAACAGAACAGTGGACAAATCCCTCAGTACATTGGCTGCCAGCTTCATTTTTTAGGCCTAGTACTCAAGCATGCTATGGATTCTGTTTTCGGCAGGGAAACGTCTAATCCAAACATTTCTTATCCATTTGTTGCTGAAATTAGCGCAAATTACAAGTCACTTAAAGAGTCACTTGATTCTCAAGATAGTAGTTCAGAAATTATGTGAGAAAACAAAGGATAGAAAGACGACATGAAGTTCTTAAATCATTTGACGCAAGTATTTCACTATTACGAATGAAATAAAACCTTTCCAGTAATTCACTTCCAGAGACTGACGGCTTTAAGTAATGCTCGTTGGAATTCAAGTGCAATACTAGCACTTCTGGCATTCCGTAAAATAGAAACGAGAAATTTTAACTTGTGTGTACTTTCATAGCGAGGACATGCATGGTCTGAAGTATGGTTTTCAGATCAAAGGGACTGGAAAATAGGAAAAGAGATTTTAGCACCTGCTTTGCATAGATACACTGAAGCAGAAAGATGCTTCTTGAGGCACTGGGTCTGTGAAGATTAAGCAATACCTGGTATAGAACGAAGTAACTGCTATGCAGAAAGAGCTATACAAATAATGCAAGATATTGTTCCACGTTGTGAGACTTCAAAAACACTATTAACTTTTTTATTCTCACTAATGATGAAGCATAAAACTTAATTTATATTTCCTATGTTGTCATTTATTATCATTTCATATTTTGGACATCTCTATACTCATGATTACATGCATTGCACTTGTTGTTCTTATGCAACTTTCCATTACAGTGTTGTGTTATATATATTAATATATAATATTCGTTTTATGGTTTGGCGGGGAAGGTTTTTCAAATATTTTCAGAAAAGGTTATTTGTGTCATGATACACTCATTAAAAGTCACCTTTTCTTGTCATGTAAATATGAGGTTACAAAAAAGTCATAACCCTAGTGGACAGTATTGATTGAAAGCTCTATTTAATCCGCCATATTGGTACGGAGATCGCTATTAATAGATGCATTAGTATCTTGTCACCGAGAGTATGTTAGTACTCATCAAATGACGTAATCAAAGATACTGTTTATCTGGATTATAGTACGAAGAGATGGTACACTTTCTCTCTCTCCGTCTTTCATTTTAATGCGATCGCCAGTTATATGTAAGAGAGAAACACAGCTGCTTAGTCGTACAATGTACACACACACACACATACACACTTAACACACACACTAATGCACCATATAATTCTACTCGTCTGCCGCAAAGAGCGTCATCCAAAGGATGTCCAAGCGATGATCAAAGAAAAACTCCTGGTCAGCGAGAGCCCTTTCAAGCAGACACGAAAAAAAAATGACCAGGTGACATGAAATAAAACAAAACTAACAACAAAACATCAACAGAATCCCCACTCCACTGGACACCCCAGTCCACTGGACACCACACTCCGCTGGACACCCCACTCCGCTGGACACCCCAGCTTGCGTATCACACCATTTTTGCTGCCAGAATTAGTATACCTTGTATTGCAAATAATTACTCGAATACATGAATAGAGTTCGTATTCAGCTAGAACAGCCCTATTCGCTGTAAATATTGTCTCTGCTTTTCCATTTGTCAGAGACAATATGGCTAATCGAATTTCTTTTTCAACGCTTTTCAGTAAAACAACTTGTTTTTCTCCTTCTATTCTTTTTCTGTCAAAATGTATGCACCATTCAAAATTTTGTAAGCTGTTTTTAAACTGCAACTTCAACAACAAAAACATCAACAGAATCCCCACTCCACTGGATACCCCACTCCACTGGACACCACACTCCGCTGGACACCCCACTCCACTGGACACCCCACTGCACTGGACACCCCACTCCACTGGACACCCCCTCCACTGGACACCCCCCTCCACTGGACACCCCACTCCACTGGACACCCCACTCCACTGGACACCCCACTCCGCTGGACACCCCACTCCGCTGGACACCCCACTCCGCTGGACACCCCACTCCGCTGGACACTCCACTGCACTGGACACCCAACTCCACTGGACACACTACTCAACTGGACACAGGCTCACAATCTTCATCAAAAAGTTTTCAAATCAAGTTTACGACAACGTCTGACCACCCCCTCCCCTTCCACTTAGCTGTCGTTGAGAAAACGTGTCGTGGAATCTGAATTATATCATGAATTATTGGACTTTGTCGTTGGGACATAATGGAGCGAGGTATTGTCTAGAGCTGTTCAAATTTGTACGCGAAAAAAAAAAAAGCGAGTTTGGACAGGAGGAGGGGGTGGGGGATGCGGTAAAGGTTGGAGGGATTGGGTGGGGGTGGGTGGGTGGGTGGGGGGTAGGGGATGAAGTGTATCTGGCATGGTGGGAGGTGATGGGCGTGGTGGTGGGGTGGAGGAGGAGAGATTTTTTTTAAGATCAAAGTGAATGCCATATAAATCAACGCGGACGTATCCAGTCGCATTACGGATTTCGCTGGCCAGCTTCATGCAGTCCACGGGCGCTACTCAATCTATGACCGGCTTTAGGACCGGATAAAAAATGTCCGATGTCCCCCCCCCCACCCACCTCCCCATGCTGATTCGTTTTTTTTTATGGAATTTTTTGTTTTTATTTTATTTGTCGCACGACATTTTTCCTGAGAGTATAATGTTCTTTATGTTTTATGTTCTTTATGTTTTATGTTTTATGTTCTTTATGTTTTATGTTCTTTATGTTTTATGTTCTTTATGTTTTATGTTCTTTATGTTTTATGTTCTTTATGTTTTAGGTTCTTTATGTTTTAGGTTCTTCTTTATGTTTTATGTTCTTTATGTTTTATGTTCTTTATATTTTATTTTCTTTATGTTTTATGTTCTTTATGTTTTATGTTCTTTATATTTTTTTCTTTATGTTTTATGTTCTTTATGTTTTATGTTCTTTATGTTTTATGTTCTTGGTCTTTTTTGTTTTGTTTTTCCTAAGTTCGTTTGAACAAAAGTATTTCGGATTAAACTTGATGTTGTTCAAGTATTTCGGATTAAACTTGATGTTGTTCAAGTATTTCGGATTAAACTTGATGTTGTTCAAGTATTTCGGATTAAACTTGATGTTGTTCAAGTATTTCGGATTAAACTTGATGTTGTTCAAGTATTTCGGATTAAACTTGATGTTGTTCAAGTATTTCGGATTAAACTTGATGCTGTTCAAGTATTTCTGATTAAACTTGATGTTGATCAAGTATTTCGGATTAAACTTGATGTTGATCAAGTATTTCGGATTAAACTTGATGTTGATCAAGTATTTCGGATTAAACTTGATGTTGATCAAGTATTTCGGATTAAACTTGATGTTGATCAAGTATTTCGGATTAAACTTGATGTTGTTCAAGTATTTCCGATTAAACTTGATGTTGTTCAAGTATTTCGGATTAAACTTAATGTTGTTCAAGTATTTCGGATTAAACGTGATGTTGTTCAAGTATTTTCATATTAAACTTGATGTTGTTCAAGTATTTCGGATTAAACTTGATGTTGTTCAAGTATTTCGGATTAAACTTGATGTTGTTCAATATATTCCTAAATGTGCTCCTCCTTTAATTCTGAATAAATCAATCAACATGCATAAAACGTGTTGCCCTTGGGTGAGCAAGCTGTGCAAATCGCGGGCCGCATGTGCTCTTAAAGAAATGACAGACGGGCCGCCCATAGAGTAGATGGATGGAGTGTTTAAATGAACTAATATGAATTGAATGTTTACGTCATTGATGGGTGGACGAGGAAACAAGAGCGTAGCGACGGGATAATCATAAACACAATTAGGCCGCACTTGGCCCTCTGGCCGCACTTTGCCCTCTGGCCCCACTTGGCCTTAGAGCTGTAGTCTACTCATATATGTCTAGTGTGACCTATATCAAGCACATAACCTAAGTCGGTTTACTTGTTGCTGTTTGGTGGGCTTTCTTATGTGTTAATAGAACTGAACATTTAATTGCGTCATTGAGGTAAATTATTATTATGTAATGACTTAGGACCGGCTCAAAAGGAAGGGGGGGGCGCGGTTCAATCCAAAAACATGTCAGGGCAGGGGCAGTAAAGGCACCGTCGTTATGAGCCCTACAATGAATAAGCAATCAATGGATATTTATTAATATTGCAAAAATCAATACATGAGTCCTATTGAACCCAGCCAATAAATCAATATGAACAAAGTGCTAAATACATGTATTTATTGCGATATGTCTTTCGCATACATGTAAAGTCAACATGTAAATAACTCTTCAGCGAGGGGCCCCCTTTGACGGCCCTGTGGCCATAAACAGTATTTTCATAGAGCTTATTGAATCTTCACAGTATTAGCCGTATCGCTACGTAGCAGTGTTTCCACAAATATCAACTTTATTTGATGTGATAACTATTACAATGCTATAGAGCTTTGCTTCGAATTACCAACATTGTTACTGAAATAGTTATTGTATTGCTATAGAGCCTTGCTTCGAATTATCAACATTGTTACTCAAATAGTTATTGTATTGCTAGAGAGCGGTCTTAAATAAGTATGCTGTGTATTGGGTAAGTTAGCGTGTTGAATGGCATGGCGTGGGTTTGATCGTGAAAGGTTGGAGGATCAAAGTAGTGAATGGAGAGTGACCAGAGTGACCAGTGTGACCAGTGAAGCATGGCTGTATTTCGTTTAGGAGATCATGGGGGTTAAGAGGGAAGGTGGTTGTAGGTGAACGTGGAGAAGGGAATTAAGCGGACAATAAAAAGTTCATCGTATGGGGCAGGTGCTAGTTCACGAGTGTAAAAGTTGGGCCGTTTGTCTGGACTTTATTGTTATTTTGAAAGCATTCTTTTTTTTTTACAGATTTGATGGATTAAACTTATATTATTGTGTTTTTATGAATACATTGTTCCTATTACTGATTGGATATTTAAAGTGTTCGCTGTTGTGTATTAGCGAGTGTTTTCCCAAGTGTCATTTGGTGCGTGGTGTTCAAGAGACAGTTGGGATGTTGATCTTAAAGAATTGGGACATATTATGAAGTATTAACGAAGGAGATAAATTAGAGGCCCAACAAGATCCTGTACATAACAAGTACTTACTTCAGTTATTCTTTAACCTTGCGATCCGCTTTAATTACACATTCGGTTACACGACCCATGTTCAAAAAGAAATTACGATAAAAGAAAGATAAAGCGATTTATATTGTAATTATTGATTTACAAACGTTTGGGTTGATAACTAATTGAAGAATACATTTGTAACTAATTGAAGAATACAGTTGTAACTAATTAAAGAATACAGTTGTAACTAATTGAAGAATACAGTTGTAACTAATTAAAGAATACAGTTGTAACTAATTAAATAATACAGTTGTAACTAATTGAAGAATACAGGTGTAATTGTGCGTACACAGATTCCCGATCTTCAAATTATACATTTGAATTATGTCATGAGCAAACCTGAAAATCGCCCGCAATCCACACCATTAGGTAATAATCTAGTAGTTGTGTACTTTTATGGTACTTTCTGTATCGTCTGAGTATTTACTATACACAACACTGTCATAGTACATTCTGTATTGACATAGTGGCTACAGTACTTTACAGGTATTGCCAAAATCTTTAACTTTCCATGTTCCCAACTCCTATACACAGAGACACGGGGAAGGGTCGGGGGGGGGGAAGGGAGGGTGGGTGGGGAATGTCTAGTATTGTCAGGGTGAGTCTCTCTCCCCCCTCCCACTCCCCACATATCCATGGACTGAGATATATTAAGCCCCGAGGGTAAAAAACTCACATCAGTAGAGGAGGGGAGGGGAGGGAGGGAGGGAGGGAGGGAGAGTGACGAGTAGTAACTATTTGAACGCTCACAACTGGTTGACTTATCGGTTCTGGCTCCACCCCACCCCTTCCCTCCCCCACCGTCCGTTCAACTGCTCAACTAACATGAGAACTTTCTTGGGTTTTTTTTTTATAAGAGGAGTGAGTCAAGTGTTTCTGGAGATGTGGAGATGTGGAGTTGTGGAGAAATGCTGTTGTGAAGGTTTGGAGATGAATGCAAATGTGAAGATGTGTAGATGTAGAGATGTGGAGTTGTAGAGATGTGATGTGGACATGTCGAGATGTGGAGTTGTAGAGATGTGATGTGGGGATGTCGAGATGTGGAGTTGTAGAGATGTGATGTGGACATGTCGAGATGTGGAATTGTAGAGATGTGATGTGGGGATGTCGAGATGTGGAGTTGTAGAGATGTGATGTGGAGATATAGAGATGTGGAGTTGTAGAGATATGATGTGGGGATGTCGAGATGTGGAGTTGTAGAGATGTGATGTGGAGATATAGAGATGTGGAGTTGTAGAGATGTGATGTGGAGATACTAAAGGTTGTGGAGGAGTATACGGGGGAGTAAAATGTTGATGTATTTGTTTATGCGTGGCGGGGGAGGGGTGCGTCACGTGAACAGTTACAAATATGAATGCCCATTAAAGAATCACTGTGGGATATTGTAAGTTACAGATGGTAGTAAATCGTTTAGTGTTTCCATGAACTCATTCTTTATGGTGTACTCAGTAAATATTGTGTTTCGATTGTTCTTTAATAGCTCGCTTGAATAAAACATCACAATCACAGCAATCACAATCACATCAGTCACAACAATCACATCAATCACAACAATCACACCAATTACAATCACATCAATCACAACAATCACATCAATCACAATCACATCAATGCCATATAGCACCTTTTCCCCCCTCCCCCCAAACACACACACACACACACACATAGCCACATGCTCTACAATACACTCTGCTGACCTAACAGTAACTGACCGTTTATACTATTGTGCAGCCATGCGTGTAAAACAATCTCACACACACACCCATTGATGTACTCTGTCACACACAACACACACACACACCCATTGCTGTGTTGTGTGTGACTAAGTACTGCAATGGGTGTATGTGTTGCGTGTGACATCATCAGGTGACCACCACAAACATTCTGCCGCTAATCAATATTGCATCGATACCAACCGGCGATCAATCAATAACATTCACCCTCACACCCCCGCCCACGGGACGACCCAGTTTAACACGCTTACAAACTTAACGCTCATGTTGCCTCACGTCCATGGTTTTGGCCAATGGGTGTGGTGGGGTGTGGTGGCGTGGGGTGGGGTGGGGAGGCAGGGTAATTAAAGGGCGACTAATTTATGGCTAAGGGCTTAAATCATTAATCCCCCACATATTTTTTTATTTTGGATCTTTCCCGCCCGTGGAGTAAAACTTTCTCGCCCGTTGACTAAAACTTTCTCGCCCGTGGAGTAAAACATTCTCGCCCGTGGAGTAAAACATTCTCGCCCGTGGAGTAAAACTTTCTCGCCCGTGGAGTAAAACTTTCTCGCCCGTGGAGTAAAACTTTCTCGCCCGTGGAGTAAAACTTTCTCGCCCGTTGAGTAAAACTTTCTCGCCCGTGGAGTAAAACTTTCTCGCCCGTGGAGTAAAACTTTCTAGCCCGTTGAGTAAAACTTTCTCGCCCGTGGAGTAAAACTTTCTCGCCCGTGGAGTAAAACTTTCTCGCCCGTGGAGTAAAACTTTCTCGCCCGTGGAGTAAAACTTTCTCGCCCGTTGACTAAAACTTTCTCGCCCGTGGAGTAAAACATTCTCGCCCGTGGAGTAAAACATTCTCGCCCGTGGAGTAAAACTTTCTCACCCGTGGAGTAAAACTTTCTCGCCCGTGGAGTAAAACTTTCTCGCCCGTGGAGTAAAACTTTCTAGCCCGTTGAGTAAAACTTTCTCGCCCGTTGAGTAAAACTTTCTCGCCCGTGGAGTAAAACTTTCTCGCCCGTGGAGTAAAACTTTCTCGCCCGTTGAGTAAAACTTTCTCGCCCGTGGAGTAAAACATTCTCGCCCGTGGAGTAAAACTTTCTCGCCCGTGGAGTAAAACTTTCTCGCCCGTGGAGT
>JAGDYQ010000117.1:2223326-2236780 GCA_021962125.1 Bulinus truncatus | reverse complement strand
TCGCTATAAATCGAAAATCCGGATACTATTTGTTCTTCTTCTTCGTCTTCTCTCTCTCTCTCTATCTATCTATCTCTCTCTCTCTCTATCTCTCTCTCTCTCTTTCTCTCTCTCTCTCTCTCTCTCTATCTCTCTCTCTTTCTCTCTCTCTCTATCTCTCTCTCTCTATCTATCTCTCTCGCTCTCTCTCTATCTCTCTCTCTTTCTCTCTCTCTCTCTCTCTCTCTCTCTCTCTCTCTCTCTCAGCTCCTCATCCGTCTTTTTTCTCTATCACCAATACCAACTAAAGTAAAAACAACAACTCAATACTGATGATTCAGTGAGGATTTTCTTACTTTCCTTGCCAATAAGATTGTATCTTGATGACATAGGCGTTAAACATTTATTCTATGGAAATCCCACATAAAACGGCACTGCAACCGATCTTAAATTCACACGCCGAAATCCGCGGTGTGATTGTTCAAGATTTCAAGTGTCTTTCATTGTGTGCCCTTGTATGTCCAAAGTACACAGTTTAGACGGCGGGACCTCTTTTGTGTGGTTATTGTATTGTCTATGTCTCTGAGAATTTTTCGAGACTGTTTTGAACTTGAAATATATTTTGAGGTTTTGAAAATGCAAGTCCTGTTAATACAAATCTAGAACCTCCAATGATGCCAAGAAATACATATTATCCTAAATAAGCTTCCAATGAATTTGGGGAAAATGAATAATCAAATAATAACAGAACGTTTTCAATTGCTTAGATATTTTGTACAGTTATTTTTTATAAAAAAAAAAAAATAACTAAAATGTGTTCATCTAGATAAATGGAAAGAGACCAATAAATCGGTTTCTATTTAAGAATGGAATGTGACCAATTAAATAATTGGTTTCTATTGAAGAATGGAATGTGACCAATTAAATAACCAGTTTCTAAAGAAGAATGGAATGTGACCAATTAAATAATTGGTTTCTATTTAAGAATGGAATGTGACCAATTAAATAATCGGTTTCTATTGAAGAATGGAATGTGACCAATTAAATAATTGGTTTTAACAGGAATACTTCTTTTCTTATTTCTTGTTTGTTGGTTTCATTCAAGTTCAATGTTTAGTCTATTATGTTAAAGTGAAAAAAGCATCTATAGCTTTTGTTAATGTTTACTTTTACTGTCATCGAAATACTTTCATTATAAACAACTGACAGTTTGTTGATTTTGTTAGATTTCATGTCTTTTTAATTCTTCTCATTTTATCCTCTGATAGATAATATAAACAAATCAATGATATAATTAACTTGATTTGAAATGGCAGACAAGTTTTCAGTACCGGCCCGTACAGACAATGGAGTGCTGTCTTGGGATGCAAAAAGCCGGAAATAACATAGTAAAAGCAAAAAAAAAAAAATGATGAAATATATTTCACACCTATTCTTAGTGAACAGAGTAAGAGGTAAGATGACACTACATAAAGAACATACACTACATGAAGGAAGTTAGCTAAAATCCTACTAAAACCTGAAAAGTGTAGTTAAAATAAGTTGTAGGATCGAACACTTGTTAAAACAGTAAGAAGGGGAGGGGGCAAAATATAGCCCGTAAGGAGTAACCACAATAGCTAGCTACGGCCCTGCCTGGGTCCCAGACCATCTTCACCAAAAGAGACCATTCTGATAATCACTAGCTTAGTCAGATTATCGTACCTTACGGTTTAAGCTTAACCTAAGGGCATGTGCCCCTAACATGAGTTTGGGCTGTCCTCCCTCGCCCCTCTCCCCCTCCGCCTCCAGGCGCTGATCATATTAGTAGACTCTCCTTACCTCTTCTGTTAGTAGTTTATGTCACATTTCGTTATCAGTAATCGAATATTATTGATTTCATTATAAACATGATATACTAACACCCCCGCCCTCTTTTCAGTCAATGGCGAAAGTACCGTAAGTGGATCTCGGGATGGAGTTCGCCCCCTCCCTCCCCCCTACTCACCCCCAAACTGAGGGGTTTAAAATGATGGTGCGTCTTTTTGTCTAAATTCTGTTTAGCGTCTAATTACTATGTTTCTTGTAAAGGTGATCTAACACTAGGTGCGCTTAAAAGTCAGTAAAATGCGGTAAGTGCTGCTAAGAGTGGAGGGCCCCTGTCTACATCCCCCACCTAGTTACGCCACCCCCACCCCCAATAATCCCTCACCAAACAAACATCTAAATATCTTTTAACAAAAAATATTGTATTGTTTATTTTAAGTATAAAAAAAGTTTGAACAAGCAATTAAGCCTGTTCCATTCTGGACACAGGACGTGTTAGCGCATTTTCATGTTATGTATCAGTACGTATGCTATCTTTCAGTAAATATTTGTAAATTTTGGAAATGTTTATAAATTCAATTGTGTAATGCATATATCTGTAAAAAAAAATTTATAAAGACGTTTCTTTATATTTGAAAAAAAATTATTTTCTCTTAAATCTAACTACAAGTGGTTTGTGGTCACTGAAATAGGACTCATAATTGAAACATTCGAAATTGTAGTCATTTAATCGTCCGAAAACTCCGTCAATTGTTGCATAGCTCTGATACTTTCAATTAAACTCAGAACACAAGCTAACTATTTCATTTGATGAGTTTCTTAATAAATCTTGGTGAAACTACGTGCTGCAGTATTTCGCACCAAATGAACGGGTTATTGAACGTACAAGGTGTATATGTAATATATAAGCCCCTTAGGAGCCCTGAAGCTCGGCCCTCAGAGGTCGCGAAATGGACTTTTGATGTACACATGGCAGGCCAAGACCTACAAAATGATATATACATCATGGGTCTAGGACTTATGGTTGTTGAGATCTAGGGTGATGACGGACGGACAAAACGGGGACAATAGAGCATTTTTTTTTTCGAAAATGCTCTAATAATACCTATGATAAGCTAAAAAATTAAACAAAAAGTGTCGGGAATCGAACCACATTAAAACCAACACAAACTTAGCTTATTAACGACTGTACTGCAGGTTAACTTGCTTATAAATGTTTTTTTTTAAGGTTTAGAATTTAATTACATGGTTTACATCTAACTGTGCTTGTGTGAGCTACCAATAGCCTGGGCCACTATTTGTAGTTTGCTACGAATAGACACTTTCATTATATATATATATATATATATATATATATATATATATATATATATAAATTATTAACTGAACTCTCTTGATTAGGTTGAAAAATGTATGTATAGCATAGAGGGAAAATATGAAGAAAACTAATACTTACATATTGCCCTTCCCCTGAATATATTAAACAACATTTAAACTGCCAAACATTTGATAGTGAAATATTGGATAAATAATTATAAAAACATCAATAAGACATTAACACATTCTATTCTAACAAAATATAACACATTTAAACCCTTGTAAGCTTTCTTTAACACATTTGAACACATTCCTATAAGATCCAAACATGTCCTAACAATTTCGATACATTTTAACATTTTCTAACATATATCTAAACATTTTAACATATTCTACCCAATTTAAAAAACAAGATTGAAAAATGTGAAATATCTTGTAGGTAAAAAATGCGTTTTTTTGGAGATGAAACTATTTTCACTTCAACACTTCAAACGAAGTCAGAGTGTGATATTTGAATGGACTAACCAATTGCTGGTACATTTAAGGGTGAGTCACACAATTACGGAAGACAGCAATAGATGAGTTAACCGTCTTTCAACTTTGATTCTGTTACCAGTTTTTAGGGCAATGCTTTGTTTGATATCAATTACCACTAGCGACTGGAGTATAATTATGTTAAAAACTGTATAAAAATGACGGAAGTGGCATATCAATATAATGTTGATGTTTCAACTTTGAGCTTGTTTTGATTTCGGATTAAAAAAAAATTAATTAATCATCTGATGTGGACGTCAATTTGAAGCCTCAGCTAAAATATTTATATTTGCTCCATTCTACAGTCTCAAACTAATCTCTTTCTCTCTCCCCCTCTTTCCTTCCCTCACTCTCCCTCAAACTCCATCTCTCTATCTCCATCTCCTCTTCTATCTCTCCCCCCTCTCTCTCTCCCCCCTCGCTCTTCTCCCCACCTCCCTACTTTTATTTCAAAACTAGTTTTTAACTAGTTCAATAATAACAGGTGACTGAAGAGATGAAACCTGTAAATGTGAAAAGGAGGTTTGTAAAATGTCAGTATATCTCTATACTTATAAGACGCATTTTTTGTCTGTCTGTCTGTCTGTCTGTCTGTTCTCTTATAACTCAAGATCCAGACAAACAAATAACGTGAAATTTGTTACACATACACATAATTACATGGGGAAGGTTATAGGACAGGTTTCGTTTCATCTCGATGGGTAGTTTAATTGTAATTAATTTTTTTTTATTTTAGTATTTTACTATATTAAAGTAATCTCGACGGCGCCATAAATAAAATTCCTCTGTGACGTCATTTCCATATGATCGAATAGAACTTGCGCGCTGGTGCTGTATTGTGCCTTTGTGATGCAAAGAATTGTTGATGTTTTTTCATGCTCTCTGATTTGTACAGTTTGAGGAAGGTAAAGGAATGAAGAAGGATTTTAGAAGAAGTGTGAAACCATAATAGTAAGTATATATATATATATATATAGAGAGAGAGGGGGGGGAGGGAGAGAGAGGAGGGGGAGAGGGAGCAGGGGAAGAGGGAGAGAGAAAGGAGGGAGAGAGGGGCTAGGGAGGGAGAGAGAGGTGGAAAGGGGAGGGAGGGAGAAAGGAGGGAGAGAGGGGCTAGGGAGGGAGAGAGAGGTGGAAAGGGGAGGTAGGGAGAAAGGAGGGAGAGAGGGGCTAGGGAGGGAGAGAGAGGGGAGGGAAGGAGAGAGGGAGAGGATGGGAGAAATGGGAGGAAGAGATAAAGAGAGAAAGAGGGGGCAGGGAGGGAGAGAGAGGGAAAGAGGGGGAGGAGGATAGATGGGGGGAGAGAAGGAAAGGAAGAGGGGGAGAGAGGGAGATGGGAGAGGGATGGAGAGAGATGATAGAGAGGGAGGGAGAGGGAGGGAAGGAGAAAGGGAGGGAGGGAAAGGGAGAGAGGGGGAGGGAGGGAGAGAGAGAGGGAAGGAGAGAGGGGGTAGGGAGAAAACAGAAGGTAAACAGAAAACCTTATTTTAAACCCGGGCAAAGCCGGGTACTTGCAACTAGTATATATATATATATATATATATATATATATATATATATATATATATATATATATATGTAACGCACTAATGCGTAGCGAAGAACGCACTTCCGTTTTAGTCTGCTAGTGAAAAACAATTGTGAATAGAGCTAATTTGTCGAAGCTGCAAAAGAAATAACACCAAGTGTGGATTAGAAGTCAACTATGACAATAATCATAAACGAAAGACAGTAGTCATTGATGGTGATGAGCCCGAGGTATCTCTGGATGCCAGAGACCTATTTCGTATATCTGCTTACTACGCCATTGTTGACAAATTGAGACAGAGATGAGTAGATGAGGACAGGTGTATAATATAGCAACTCTGTTTTCTTGTTTGATCGATGTATCACAAATATCTCAGTGTTGTGAAGAACAAATAAATGCTTATCCGAAAGATCTGAATAATAATTGATTTACGGCACCACAACAGTTCCTTTCATATATTCGTCGCAAGTTTCGTGCATCAAAATCTGACAACACGTTCAGTCATGCAGAATTATACCGAGTAACAGCTAGAGACAACATCGAATGTGCTTTTCCAAATATCAATATTTACGAACTGTTCAATTGGGCGCTCTTTTTCTCAGAGAAACTTTCTAAAAAATCCAAGTAAATCGACAATGAAACAAGAAAGGCTTGATTCCTTATCTCTGCTGATGATTGAGGCAAACGTGTTGCGCAAAATGAAATTTGGCGATGTACTCAAAAACTTTGTCAGACCTAAATCTAGAAAAACCGAAGTTTAAAATATAAATGCGTGTCCTCTTTGAATTTCATATCTATCACAAAAGTTACAGTATTTTTGTCTATTATTATTATAAAATTAATTAACGATTAATTTTAATACATAAATGACGTATTTTAGGATTTAAGTGTGTGATAGCAATACAACATACGTGTTAACACATTTTTTTCTTTGTTATTATTTGGTATAATATTGAACATACCACCGGGGGGCTCGGGGCTGAGGATTTGTGCCTATTGAACCAAGATGGCTTAATCCGGCCCCTTTTACACTGCAATTACAGCGTTTAGATGATAATTTCACTGTGATAGAGTTTTGAAACTATTATGTTTGCACTCTATATGAGATTAATTTTTTCTCTAGATGATATGAACCTATCTCTATTTCTGACTCTTTCTATCTCTATATCCGAGTCTCTGTATCTCTATATCTGTATGTATCTCCATATCTCCATGTTTCTTTATATCTGTCTTTATCTCTGTATATCAGTCTCTGTATCTAATTATCTGTATGTATCTCTCTGTCTGTGTATATATATGTGTGTGTATCTCTTTATCTCCATGTATGTTTATATCTGTCTTTATCTCTGTATATCGGTCTCTGTATCTAATTATCTATCTGTCTGTGTCTACATATTTGTGTGTATCTCTAAATATCTGTCTATATCTCTCTATCTGTCTGTGTCTACATATTTTTGTGTATCTCTAAATATCTGTCTGTATCTCTATGTCTGTCTTTATGTCTTTATATCAGTCTTTGTATCTAAATATCTATCTGTATCTTTATATCTGTCTGTATCTGTATATTTGTGTGTATCTCTATATTTATATATCTGATTCTCTGTATCTATATATCTCTAGAGGGGTATCCAGACTAAGCCCCCAGCGGACAAAACCCCCATAGACCTAGCCCCTACTTTTATTATAAAATCTATTATTCGGCCCTCATTTTTATTAAAAAAATGTAACATATAATACCTGGATGTAAATCTATATATATAAGTATTTTAAGTGAATTTATTTTTCAAAGTATTCCAATAGCCTGCATTAGCCCTTTGAGACACAGAGGTCAAAAGTTAATACCTTGTTAGCTTTACATCAACAGGAAACTTATCTGCCCAGCTAAAACCAAAAAAAAAAGTTTTAGCCCAATGTCAAGACTGACCGTATCTTTATTCTACCTTTTAAATCTCGCACCAGACACACATTTTATAGCAGACGGTAAAACAAACAGCATAAGAACCATAATGGTCGAAAGCCAATCCTTTATTTAGGTAAAACAACATAGGAACATGCCTATTGATATATTGTGTTGACAGAAATGACATCACTTATATCGAAAAACATTTCCCTTAGCCCATGGTCAACTTCGTATATATAGAAGAATCAGTCATATTGACTTATATTCAATCTTAATATTTTGGGGGTTTTGTCCGCTGGGGGTTTTGTCCACTGGGGGTTTTGTCCGCTGGGGGTTATGTCCGCTGGGGGTTTTGTCCGTGGGTATTTTGGTCCTACACTCCTCTAGAGGTGAGACTGCATTTCCTTGTTTACTTTCTAATACATTGTAAGAAAAATCAAATCAATCCAAAAGAGAAAAATACTATAGGTTATAAAAAATATGATGATGAAAAGATTTTCACTTCCAGTCAGAGTGAGATATCTGAATGGACATGACTTAACTTAAGCTGGTACACTGAAGACTAGAACGGTAGACATCATTTCATTAGATATTATGTTAACCTATTTTCTACCTGGACTATTTTGCTAGTTTTGTCTCGATCATTGATTACATTAACTGGGTAGATACCATTGTACAAATTGATGTCTAAGGGTTTCAGTTTTTTATTAAATGCAAAGCTTACCTATACTAGATGTGAGAAAAGTATGGATGATACTTTGTTTTGAATATTGAATATCAATAAATGTTTAATTAGAAAGGAATCAGGTTAAGATAACAGTGGCTTGAACAATTACAGTCACCGGGACATTACAGTCACTGAGACATCACAGTCACCGGGACATCACAGTCACTGAGACATCACAGTCACCGGGACATCACAGTCACCGGGACATCACAGTCACTGAGACATCACAGTCACCGGGACATCACAGTCACTGAGACATCACAGTCACCGGGACATCACAGTCACTGAGACATCACAGTCACCGACACATCACAGTCACTGAGACATCACAGTCACCGGGACATCACAGTCACTGAGACATCACAGTCACCGGGACATTACAGTCACCGGGACATCACAGTCACCAGGACATCACAGTCACCGGGACATCACAGTCACCGGGACATCACAGTCACTTGTTAAGACTAGGGTGGTAGAAGGCATTAAATATGTCAACCGTTGTTTAAGGTTTTCAAGTTAGATCATGTCACCAGCTATTAATGACTGTTTATTGATTTATTGATTGATTTACTTTAATGATAAAATCATTTTATAGAGAAACATCCAAACGGAAAACGTGATTTAAAGCAATAAAGAATCCCGACCCTGCATCCCGACCCCTGTATCCCGACCCTGCATCCCGACCCCTGTACCATTAAAAATGCAACTAAAGTTAGGCAGATAACGCTCCAGGATGTCGAGAAAATGGCTGCCGCCAAAGAGTGGGGGAACACTCTTCAACTTACACCCCCACCCACCCCCCAACCCTATGTTCCTAAAGTCATTGTGTTCTAAATTTCTTATTGTTTATAGCTAGGTATCTGGTTCTTTTTTATTTTGTTGTTGTTCTGTATCTATCTATGTGTAATTATTTACTCCATATTAATCATTGTCATTTATTATTTTGACATTTGCATTGGCTTTTCTTTTGATTACTGTTCAATACTCTAAAGGAAATAAAAAATCAATAAAGCATAGGCGCGTATGTTCAATAAAAAAACAATATCTAATAATCTATATAAAATCAACAACTAGGATGGCCCCCATCCTACATTATTCAATAATCTATTTACAATGAATATTACAACGGCCATGATTTCACATTGACGGCTTCATCATCACAAGTCTGCTCCACTTTCTATAGTAAATTATAATGTGTGTTGGTCTAAGGGAATTCCCTATTCATCGCGCACTACCGATGGCAAGGAGAGAACACTGCTGTTTGAAAGTGTACTGGAATGATGAAACTGAGTTATTGCTAAACGAATGTTCCCCAATTAATAATATATTCTGTAATTGAAGCTTAAGTTGTACTTTGGACCAATCGCTTCGATATATTTTACTGAATACACTTAATGGTTGTCTGTTGATTTTGTTTAAGTCTGTATTGTAATATACTGAATGTAGTTACACCATATTGAGTCATCTCAACTATTATAAAACATTACATTTACATGTTGAATCTCTCCTTAAAATGGGCAAATGGCACAAAGAAATATTTGGGCAAAAATTGCCAAAACAACAACAACAACAAGTGGTGATGATTATTGTAGCTGCAATAACACATTCTAATACAATCTAACACTTTGTCTGAGACTTTTTTGACACATTCTTTTTAAAATTAGGACAATTTGATGTCTTAACATTTCGCTATTCTAATTTACTTGACTCTGGCTGGTACGTTCAGAATTTGTAAGACAAGGCTTCTTGACAACCGTGTGTCAACTTTTATTCATGTTATGGGCTATTTCAAATATTATACTCTATAAATGTTGTTGATGGCTTCTTCAATTTAATCCGCACATGTTGCGGGGCTTGTCATCACACACAGTGGCGCAACCAGCAAAAAATGCTGGGGGGTAGGGGCTCACATATAGAAACAAGCAATTTAAGTCTTTTCCGTTTCGGACAAAGGACATTTTAGAGCATTTTCGCCGAACGAAATCCGTATTTTTTTCCTATTCTATACTTTAATTTGTTGAGAGTTATTTATCCTTACCTATTCTATACTTTAATTTGTTGAGAGTTCTCTATCCTTACGTATTCTATAATGTATTGGGAGTTCTCTATCCTTACGTATTCTATAATTTGATTTCTTGAGACACAGACTTTTTTGTTTTGTTGATATAAAAACTATTCAACTAAATGCTTAAAATGCGTCTTGCATAAATCTTTAAAAAATGTAAAAAATATTTTGAGCGTTTCGCTAGTGACACTACCCCCCCCCCTTCCTTTTGTGGTGACAGAAACATTACGCATTTCGTCTTCCCGATCATCGCGCCCCCCTCCCCCCAGAGGCTGAAGTGGGTGACTTATTTTCTATATTAAACGAATCGTTCAGGGCCGTAGTGGGGGCCTAATCCAAAGTGATGCCCAGGATAGCCTGGCTTAAACCACTTCTGAGGAAAAAGATATTGCAGCCCATTTAATAAATGTTGAACATGAAAAGATTTAAAGATTTTCAGTTCAAAAGAAATCATTTTTAAATGTTTGAATAGAAAGTACTGTTTGTGGAGAATTACAAAAAGATTGAAGGTGGATTACATACCGATTTGTTAACCTTTTCTTTGAACTTTTATCATGTTGACATTTTTTTTTATTGAAATGGTCTGTTTGATCTAGTTCAGTTTTTTTTTAAATTGGTGACTGGAGAAGAACCATATTAAGTATGAGATAAAAGTAATTTTCATTTTAATATGGGCGTTTCATCTTTTTTTTCGGATTTAAAAAAAAATAAAGTTCTGAGGGTGATATCAGTTGATGGATATGCTGACTTAATTAATTTACTTCTCACCCTACAGTCTTCATATATCTCCCTTTCTCTCTCAGCCATTTCTAAATATATATATACCCATATCTGTTTTTAAAGAAATGTAACCATATTACATTTATCTATCTATCAAGTTTTCTATATATATATCTACCTAATACTTATCTATGTATCTATCTATCTTTATGTATAAATGACCGTCCGCCTGCATGTCAGACTGCATCTCTGTTTCCCAGACTATATCTCTGTCTAATTAAGTTAACAAATTGTCCACTAAAGAAAGTTCACTCTAAAAAATTCATTCAGAAGACATACATTGGACATTGTTTAATACAAGTGTACTTTACCGACCGATGATTCATGTATACTTTACCGGCCGATGAATCATGTATACTTTACCGACCGGTGAATCATGCATACTTTACCGACTGATGAATCCTGCATACTTTACCGACCGATGAATCCTGTATTCTATACCGACCGATGAATCATGTATACTTTACCGACCGATGAATCATGTATACTTTACCGACCGATGAATCCGACATTAAGAGTGGTCAGCTCTGATAGAGCGTCAGTCCAATGGTCTCTTGGTTTCACTGCTATACAAATATGACCTATTGTTTAGTTGTTTAATGGGACGGGTGGTCGTGTGGTGTAGAGCTCTCGACTGAGGACCCGAGTTCGTACCTTGGGATTTTTGTTCAGGTCCCGGCAAAAGTCCCCAAGTCCACCCAGCTTCAACTGGGTACCTGACTTTTTTAGTTGGGGGAGTAACGGCGGCTGGGCGTAGTGTTGACCACACAATCCCTTCATGTGTCGAGTTTACTTGAAACAGATGAATTCCACACTTCATCTGCCCCGGTGAACTGTAAGGGAATCGTACCATTGATGTTTTTGCCCTTTCAGTGATTTTTTTGTTGTTATTATAATTTTAATTTTTCGATGGCTATATATATTTATATATATATATATATATATATATATATATATATATATATATATATATATATATATATATACTTTTACTGTAGATAACGTAAATAAACAAAGGGTTTATATGTAGCTCAAACTTGATTAACTAATTATCTCAACAACTCTAACCAATACAGCAAAAACTATTTATAATACCAAATCAAACAAAAAAATCACTGAAAGGCCAGAAATCATCAATGGTACAGTTCCCTTAGAGTTTAATCGATACTAAAATTATCTTTGCTAAAAGATATTTTTTTTTCTATAATCTGTATAAAATGATACATAGCTGCAGATGGAATCCGCCGTCCGACAGGCTTGTGAGTGCAGAGAGAAATAGACAGACACAACTTGAAAAAATAGGTCGTAAAATATTATGATTAAGAAATTTTATAATCTGGATTAAAAATTATATTCATTATGAAAACATTGAAGTTCGAAACTACTATGGCTAAGCAAGAATCATGCCAGTCAATCAAAGAACCCACATTTTCTTCATAATAGTCGGTGATATTAATTGAACTCATTATGTTTTTTCCTGCATAACAAATAATGGTTGTAAATAAAAAAAGTTATGTTTACATGGTCCCATGAGCGTTTTGAGCACGTTTTGAGCAAAACTGCCTAAAATTTGGTAGTGAAATGCTGGAATGATAATAACAGCAAGCTCATTAAAACACAACATATTCTGAAACATTCTGGCATGTTCTGAAACATTCTGACAAATTCTGAAACATTCTGATACATTCTGACATTCTAAAACATTCTGACATGTTCTGAAACATTATGACATATTCTGAAACATTCTGACATATTCTGAAACATTCTGACATATTCTGAAACATTTTGACATATTCTGAAACATTCTGACACATTCTGACATATTTTGAAACATTCTGACATATTCTAAAACATTCTGACACATTTTGAAACATTCTGATACATTCTGACTATTATGAAACATTCTGACACATTCTGACACATTCCGACACATTCTGCCATATTCTGAAACATTCTGACACATTCTGACATTGATTTGCAAGACAAAAGTTTGTATTTTTTGTATATGACACCTTAATGGCATCAATTATGAACACACAATCTTATAGGATAAACCGGAAGGTTTCAAAGGTAAGACTAATATTACTACCCAATCATAAGCCCGTTTAACCAAATGGGATAATACAGTTGGTTTAATCAAATGGGATAATACATTTGGTTTATCCAAATGGGATAATACAGTGGGCTCAACCAAATGGGATAATACATTTGGTTTAACCAAATGGGATAATACATTTGGTTTATCCAAATGGGATAATACAGTGGGCTCAACCAAATGGGATAATACAGTTGGTTTAACCAAATGAGATAATACATTTGGTTTATCCAAATGGGATAATACAGTGGGCTCAACCAAATGGGATAATACAGTTGGTTTAACCAAATGAGATAATACAGTTGGCCATACTATAAAAAATTGTGATTTTGCTTTGCTTTCAGCACAGCAATATGCCACTGTGTGACGTTCGAGTTCTACTAAAACTATATATGTAATTAAATGAAATGTTGCTCAGTTCAGAAAACAATTATGTACATTATTAAACAAATGAATAAATCCTGACATCCAAAAATATAAATTCATCATTATCAGTCAATTAAGCATGAACTGAAAAAAATTCAAATGAAATGTTTCCTGATTGGTTCAATCACGGAATTATTGGGCGTGTTGGACTGACTATTTGGATTTGATAAAAACAATCAAAATTGTACACCTCTTGATTTCAGACTTGAAAACCTTCTTCCTATTCTTTCATTTGTGGATGTTGTTTTGTCTTTTAGTGTAATCTTTTTCTTGGATGTGATTTATTTTTGAGGTGTA
>JAGDYQ010000117.1:2159056-2222826 GCA_021962125.1 Bulinus truncatus | reverse complement strand
TTAATATATAGAGTGAGCTCTGAGTGACGTCACTAATCATTGGATGATAAGGGACAAACATAGTGGTGGTTGATTCTGGATTGGGGGGGGGGGTTGTCTGGATGGGTTGGTTGGAGTCTGGATGGGTTGGTTGGAGTCTGGATGGGTTGGTTGGAGTCTGGATGGGTTGGTTGGAGTCTGGATGGGTTGGTTGGAGTCATGATGGGTTGGTTGGAGTCTGGATGGGTTGGTTGGAGTCTGGATGGGTTGATTGGAGTCTGGATGGGTTGGTTGGAGTCTGGATGGGTTGGTTGGAGTCTGGATGGGTTGGTTGGAGTCTGGATGGGTTGGTTGGAGTCTGGAAGGGTTGGTTGGAGTCTGGAAGGGTTGGTTGGAGTCTGGATGAATTGGTTGGAGTCTGGAAAGGTTGGTTGGAGTCTGGATGGGTTGGTTGGAGTCTGGATGGGTTGGTTGGAGTCTAGATAGGTTGGTTGGAGTCTGGAAGGGTTGGTTGGAATCTGGAATGGTTGGTTGTAGTCTGGATGGGTTGGGTGGAGTCTGGATGGGTTGGTTGGAGTCTGGAAGGGTTGGTTGAAGTCTGGAAGGGTGAGCAACAACAGTCACCTATGAACAGAGCTCCACGTCACGTGTGTATGTATGTATGTATGTATGTCAACGGACTTGATTTGTAAAGTTTTGCAAATTGCCTACTGGTGATGACCGAATCCTCGTTATGAATCCGCTTATTAAGGTCCATCCAGGCCTAGATCTTGTGTGCGTGTGTGTGCACGCGCTTTACGAGTTAATCGAAGCAGTCCTTTATTTCCCCCCCCCCAACCTCCACCCACCTGTCATTTCTTTACTTAGAAGATCGCATGCAAACAACACAATAAAGAAAACTCCTCCGCCCCCTCCTCCCCCGAGGGTATGATGTTTACATATTTATCAGCATGGGGGGGGGGGGTAGAGAGCGCGCGGCGAAACGGTAAATAGTGTGGTTATCTTTTTACCAGTCTGCGAAATACACACACACACACACACACACACACACAGACACACACACAAACTCTCAACCTACCCCCCCCCTTTTTTTTCCTCACTCGATGCACCCCCCTCTCCCCCCCCCCCCAATCCGCTTTCTATCTGTTTCTTTGTCTGGTCCCGTGAGTCGGGATCACACGCGAATAGTGCTCACGGTCTAACGCACGGAAGGGAGAACAAATAGGGGAGGAGTTTAGGTGGTGGGGGGGGGCCTTCCAAGGATTTCCCTAAATATTTGCCTTTTTTTTTTTTTTAAGAATCTGGCGCGTCGCGGGAAAAGTTGACCCTGGGGCATGTGTCGCAGCGAGGCGCCGAGAAGATGAAAGGAATTATTATTATTATTATTATTCATTTTTTGGAAAAGGAGGATTATGGGGAGGGGGGAAATTCAACGTATTCCAGGGCGTGAGGTAGACTGGAATCTGTAACGCCTTTTGATGGTCTCCTGTGACAAAGTCGGGGGGAAAATGCATTTGCTTCAGACTGAAGGCTGAGATATGTTTGAAAGCGAGTTCATTCACCCCCCCCCCCCCCCCACGTGGTGCCTCCATGGACATTGCACTCTCGTCGATTATGTTGAGGATCTTTTAAGACGGTCTGGGGAAACAAACCGTCCCACTGCTGTGTTGCCCCAGAAAGTATTGGACCGAAGTAGCGCGAAAACCTTAACTTGAATAAAAAAAAAGAGCGTAAAGTTGCAAACACACTATATTTGTGAATGAGGCGTAACTAGGGGAGTGGAGGGGGGTCCAAATTCGAAAGTCTCCCCAGCTTGAGGGTAGGGGGCCCCCAAACTTTTTTTTTACATTAAATATTAAGTACATTATCTCATGCCATGATGTCGAATGTCAAAATGAAAGGTGCGCCAAAGAGGCCAAGCCTCCCTCTCCCCCGGCTCCACAAATCCCTAGGTTCGGCACTGCCTCTGATGTTTGTAACCTTTTACGTTTGTGACCTCTTCAACTATATCAAACAAAACAGCAGGTACCTAGTTAGCCAACGAACCTCCTCTCCCCCCCTCCCACCCCACACACCCCCACCCCCCGAATCCCACACCATGGTCAAGCTGAAGACGTAGAATTATTTTCTTTACCGCCATCCAAACTTCCCCGCCGTCCATGTCTTGTTTAAAAACGTTATCGTATCAGTGAATTAAATGACCACTGGTCAGCCACTGATTTATAAAAAAAAATCACAAAATAAGCGCATCCTTCCTGCTGTACCCCCTTCCCTTCCCACCCACCCCAACAATATCGTCTTCCCCTCCCCCCCCCCCCGCCATCCCAACCCTTACCCCCTTTTCTCAATCTACCACGTCTTACATTTTTTATATTTTCATGACCGCCCTGGTCAGTCACGTGACATTAGACAAACGGGAAGCTGTTATCGCCCACGTCCACAAACCCACGGAGCTTCCTCCCGCGCGGTCAGCGACATTTTTTTTTCTTTTGTACATCTTTGACCGCGCCCCTCGTAAATCACGCACGAAGAAACTAAGCTCCCCCCCCCCCCCCAAAGCCCATAACAAAAATGGTAGCAGCAGCGGCGACCGTTGGTGGTGGTGGTTGCGGTGGTGGTGGTGGTGATGATGGTGGTGGTGGGGTAGGGAAAGGAAGGGGAGATACACAGGCGTGGGCTTAGGGTGCTGTTTTTTTAAGGGGGTGGGTGGGGTGAACGGTCAGTTCATTTGACAACGGGATTAACGGCCGCTTGGGAAGGGACAGTGCACGGGAAGGCGGGTTGTAGGGGATGGGGTTGGGGGGGGGGCTTCACGTTTGACCGATACAGGGCCGTCGTAAATAATACAGGGAGGGGAGGGGGAAATGTGTAGATTGTGGTCGGAAACATCTATTTTTTTTTTTTTAAAACAGGTGAATATTTTGTTGTGTTAGTGCGAGGGTGGGTGGATTGATGTCTCCCCCCTCCCCCCCCCCCAGTTTAAAAAATAAAATATATTTCCGCCTATGGTTTGAAACAGATAAAAATGAAGAAAAAAAAAACCAAAAAAATTGTGTATGAATACCAACGGCAGTAACTCTTTCGAAAAAACAAAAATAAATGAATAAACTCCCTTTAGCGAGTGTCGTCTCCATGGATACGATACGCGGGAGGGGAAAATAAATATATTATCTTACGTGCGTATCTGTTTGTTATTATTTTAAAAGTGTGTTGCGCGTATGATTGTTTTTTTTTTCAAAGTTTTGTACCTGGGCAAAAAAAAAAAGAAACAAATATAAATAAAGCAGCGCGCACTTTATTCATCAGCCTCTTTAAGTTGTTATTTTCTGGACTGCTAGGCAGAATTATGCGCACGAAAATTATTCTTTATTCTTCACCTGATTGTTTGTGTGTGTGTTTTCTGCCGTTGTCAGGTTTAAGACGACATGTATCGTCCGCTCGGGCTCTGGTGTATTCAGTTCTGCTAATGTGCGTCTTTTTAGAGCATTTTCGAAAAAAAATGCTCTATTGTCCCCGTTTTGTCTGTCTGTCTGTCTGTCCGTCATCACCCTATATCTCAACAACCATAAGTCCTAGACCCATGATGTATTTATCATTTTGTAGGTCTTGGCCTGCCATGTGTGCAGCTAAAGTTCATTTCGCGATCTGACCTCTGAGGGCCGTAAAAGGGGGCTTATAAAGTACCGTTTTTTTTACTATATAAGCTATATTAACAATGGAGCGCCCTATATCTCAGCAACCATAAGTCCTAGACCCATGATGTATATATCATTTTGTAGGTCTTGGCCTGCCAAGTGTACATCAAAAGTTCATTTCGCAATCTGACCTCTCAGAGCCAAAATATAAGAGTTTCTTATATACCGTTTTTCCTTATATTTTAAATATAGATAATAAAAGCTAATCAAAGGGGCGTAATCATTATTTATTTTTGTAATAGTTATTCAACATGATTACTTCCATCTCTAAATTTATCAAAATTCATGCGCGTGGAGCAATATTTATGGCTGTAACCCGGAAAAAAAATACGGATTTCGTCCGGCGAAAATGCTCTAAAATGTCCGAAACGGAAAAGACTTAAATTGCTTGTTTTATTAGTCGGGCATTCTTGAATCAGATGGTGGGTGGGGGGGCAGTGCCGAGCTTTGGGATTTTGGGGCCCCGGGGGCTTGGCCTCTGTTGGGGACCCTGCATTTTGGCACCATGATATGAGATAATGTACTTAATATTTAATCTAAAAAACACAATTTGGGGGCCTTCTCTCAAGCTGGGGCCGGGGGTGCTTTCGAATTTGGACCCTCCCTCCCCCACCATAGGTACGCCTCTGGTGGGGGGTTGAACTCAAACTTTTATTGATGAATGAACGATTTGAGTTAGCGAAGAACAGATGTGTGGATAAACTTGAATATATGAATCGTTGGATACAACGGTGAGTGGATGATTGGATTAAGTGATAGACAGATGGACGAATGGTTTGATGTAAATGATGGATAGATAAATAAGGTATTGCTGTAAAAGTGGTAGATAGATGGATGATATGTTGGATAAGTTGGTAGATAGATGGATGAAATGTTGGATAAGGTGGTAGATAGATGAAAGAATAGTTGGATAAAAGTGGTAGATAGATGGATGAATAGTTGGATAAGGTGGTAGATAGGTGGATGAAATGTTGGATAAGGTGGTAGATTGGAGTGATCCAATAAACTATTTGGATATATGGATACCTCGTACGACAATGTGATGACTAGTAGCAAGTAGTACACTGTCGTCTCACCCTTTCCGAATAGTGACCGAGAAGATGAGGGCTGCACCTTCCGACAGATGTATAAATGGGCGTGAAGATGGATGGAAGATGGCCGACAGCGTGGATAAATGGGCGTGAAGATGGATGGAAGATGGCCGACAGCGTGGATAAATGGGCGTGAAGATGGATGGAAGATGGCCGACAGCGTGGATAAATGGGCGTGAAGATGGATGGAAGATGGCCGACAGCGTGGATAAATGGGCGTGAAGATAGATGGAAGATGGCCGACAGCGTGGATAAATGGATAGATTGATGGATGGGTGGATGAACACAAACCAGACAAGTTGTGTTTTTCTCCTCCTTGTATGTTTCTGTCCTAAAATATCTTCACTCAGTCGGTGGTTCCGCAATTATAATCGGTGCAGGCAATTGAACCAAAGGTGTAACTTTTGATCTGTCATTTGGTGAAACTTTGAGGTCAATTACTGTTTAGTTCACCTTCGCACCTGGCGCATTCACAGGTGAACACAAGAAGAATGAACGTTGGGGAGAGTGGCGAGGGGCGTAGGGGGCGGAACGGCGTCAAAACTCCGACAAAACAAAATGTATTAAAAAAAAAAACAAACAATATCTTCAGATAAGGAAATGGCAGGGCCTGCCACGCCCACTTCAGCCACTGGACAACCGGGGGGGGGTTGGGGGGGGGTGAGGGGTAGATCCGATGACCGATTTCCCCCATTTTAGAATTTCATTAATTATTTTTATTTTTTGTGTTATCCTCTTTTCCGCGAGGTGTCAGTGATGTTGGGGGGGGTGGGAGGCAAAGAGTCCGTTAGATGGCTAGAGAAGCGCCACCTGGTCTTAACACCCCCCCCCACCACCACCACCTCCGAATGATCGTCTCCTCTCCCGCTGAATGACGTGACACTGACGCGGGTATAGCCCAGCGCCATTCAACCCCCCACCCCACAATCCACCCCCCACCACCCAGGGGACAGTTTCAGATCCAGCTCCCGGGTCATCTCGATGGTCATCTCGCCTCACTGGTCAGTTTCTCTTGCCGGACGCTTCAATAATTGTCAGCTTGTTGCAAAAAAAAAAAAAGAACTGACATAAATTGGCCAGCGATAACCTCCACACTATCCCCTCCTTCCCCACACACCCTTTTCCCCTCCGTGACCGGAAATGTGTGATCGGAATAACGATGACCCTTGTGTGAAATGAGTCGTGAACTGCGTCCGTAACAAGCCCCACCCTTTATTCCAGTAATGTTTTTTTTTCTTATGTTAGGAACGTGGCTGCGGGGGGGGGGGTGTGAGTGGGAGGGGTAGGGGGTTGTTTCTGCGTCCACTCGTTTCAGTTTGAAGCACGGCACTAGCCATTGTACGTTATGACCTTTGTGACATTCAATTTATATTAGTTCATTTCAACACTCCATCAGTCCTCTCGCCGGTCAATGCGGCCCACGACTCAAAAAAAACGTTTGCCCACCCCTGGGCCAGGGTCATAGGGAGGGGATAAAATAATGAGGGAGGCTTTACAAGAAGATCACAGGAGGGTGTGGTTATATTTTTTTTGTCATCTGTTATGCTAACAATGTCACTGCACTCACTCACACATACACACAAATACACACACACTGACACATACACACACACACACTCTCACACATACACACACATAACACACGCACTCACAAATACACACACACACACTCACACATACACACACACATTCACACATACACTCACAGATACATACACACACACACTCTCACACATTCACACACACTCACATATACACATACTCTCACAGATACACACACACTCACAAATACACACACACTATCACACATACACACACAGTCACAAATACACACACACTCACACACATACACACTCACACACACAAGTGTGTGTTTGTGTGTTAACGAAAGTAAAAGTTTGGACACAAACCGTTTGTAAAAAAAAATTTTCTTGACTCGTTGGTCACTTCAGAAGTTGGTGGTTTATGTGGCGCGTGAACATTTCCGACGTAAGAACATGGCAGCAGGAATGGGGGGGGGGGGTGAGGATGAGGGGTGTGGGGGGGGGAGAATTTATGGGGATAAGAGAGATGGTGGTGGTGGGGAAGTAAAATAATGCAAGGCCGTTCTTATAATACTAGAACTTTGGCTCTAAACATTCATGGGTCTCGGACGAATCTCAGGTGGGTCGGGACAGCATTTTTTAAAATGTATACTTTATACCCTATACGTTATACTTTATACCCTATACGTTATACTTTATACCCTATACGTTATACTTTATACCCTATACCTTATACTTTATACCCCATACCTTATACTTTATACCCTATACCTTATACTGTATACCCTATACCTTATACTTTATACCCTATACCTTATACTTTATACCCTATACGATATACTTTATACCCTATACGTTATACTTTATACCCTATACCTTTTACTTTATACCTCATACCTTATACTTTATACCCTATACCTTATACTTTATACCCTATACCTTATACTTTATACCCTATACCTTATACTCCATTTACATACCGTTTCTCAATATGTCACATGACTAAAAAGATTTGTAGGCATGCGAGGTCAAAGGGTGGCAAACCTTTTTAAGACGAAAATCTCACGACACTTCCCGTCGTATTGAGTGATGTCCCCTGTATAGGGATGAGATGAAATCTCTTAGAATGTCTTAGATCATATAAATCACTAAATGGGACGGACGGTTTTTTTTTTTTACGGTGCCCTTCTTTCATCCCCACCATAACCGATAGTGCAATGGCCATGGAGGCAACACGAGAGACTTTAGCCATGCCCTGAAATATCAATTCGGTCCTCATCGGGGATCGAACCAGGGACCCCCCCCCCTCAGGTTGACAGTCCTTTCTCGCTTCGCGGTCTCTCTTTGCAAACATTCGGAGAATCGCTGTTTCTCGACCAGGGAAAAAAAAAGTTGTGGGGGGGGGGGGGTTAAAATATGAAATGAGGGGGGGGGGGGGGGGGGTGGAGGGCATGCTCGGTGGAGTGTCATCGTCATAAAACTACTCTTCCTGTCAGTTTAAGTATGTCACTGTGTTGTACCGGCACCGGCACACCGTTGTACCTGACAAGCCAGTGCGCCCGTAAATTTAAACCAAAAAAAAAAGAGTATTCAAGGGAGGAGGGGGTTCGCTGCGCTAGTTTACGTGAGTGTGTGTGTGTGTGTGTGTGGTGAAGAAGATGTGGGGGGGGGTGAGTGGGGGGGAGAGTCGGTGGTATGCTGGTGAAATTCTGTGAGTCCAGAATACATCCACATCTCGCTACCACTTAACGCCTTGTGCTACAAAAAAAATATATATTAAAAAGTTCCTTTGTAGCGCAAACTAAGTAGTTATTTAGAAAGTTTTCGAGGCCACAAAATGTTGTGTGTGCTACTTTGCGCTACTTTGTGCTACTGTTGTTTTTTTTTTTTTTACAAAACTTTGCGCTCTACATTTTTTGTTTTTTTTTTGGCAACGCTGGCATAGTTATGAGGAATGACTTTTTTTAGTTATGTATCAGTTAAATTAGTTTCTATGGTGACCTGTCTTGAGTAGAAGTTTGTTTTCTTTCACTGAAACCCCTCCCCTACTCCCCGGGTAGTCGATGTAATTTGCATTCATTAAAAAGTAGAGATGGATGCGGGCCACCCCCCGAGGAGGTCGTTGTGTGTGGTGTCGCCCCCCCCCGACCATTTGAGACGTCCCAGAGACACGAGTTCCAACCCCCCCAACCCCACCCCACCCACGACTGTGATTTGGGAGTTGTTTATGTCTGGGGCTCTGATTTGGGAGATGTTTATTTCTGGGGCTCTGATTGGGAGATGTTTGTTTATGTCTGGGGCTCTGATTGGGAGATGTTTATTTCTGGGGCTCTGATTGGGAGATGTTTGTTTATGTCTGGGGCTCTGATTGGGAGATGTTTGTTTATGTCTGGACTCTGATTGGGAGATGTTTGTTTATATCTGGGGCTCTGATTGGGAGATGTTTGTTTATGTCTGGGGCTCTGATTTGGGAGATGTTTATTTCTGGGGCTCTGATTGGGAGATGTTTGTTTATGTCTGGGGCTCTGATTGGGAGATGTTTGTTTATGTCTGGACTCTGATTGGGAGATGTTTGTTTATATCTGGGGCTCTGATTGGGAGATGTTTGTTTATGTCTGGGGCTCTGATTGAGAGATGTTTGTTTATATCTGGGACTCTTATTGGGAGATGTTTGTTTATGTCTGGGGCTCTGATTTAGGAGTTGTTTATGTCTGGGGCTCTGATTTGGGAGATGTTTATGTCTGGGGCTCTTATTGGGAGATGTTTGTTTATGTCTGGCGCTCTGATTGGGAGATGTTTGTCCATGTGACGGGGCAACCAATCGGAATCGAAGTATCTGGAGGAGGCTAGAAGGCGGGTGAGTGTTTAAATGGGCGTGTCGGATTGGGAGAATGCGTAGCTGCGTATCGATTGCTCTATCGATCCTTTGGAACTGGATCTTCTATCTCTGGCGATAACTGCTGTCTGTGGGGGATCGCAATCGTAAACGTAATCGGTAAATGTTATGGTATCGATCTTTTATTTAATTTTTGTTGATTGGTGTGGCATAACATCCCACTTCTGTTAATATTATTGAAAACTTAAACACTTGACAATTGAGATCTTAAACACTTGACCATTGAAGTCTTAAACTCCTCACCATTGAAATCTTAAACACTTGACCGTTGAAATCTTAAACACTTGACCGTTGAGATCTTAAACACTTGACCGTTGAGATCTTAAACACTTGACCGTTGAGATCTTAAACACTTGACCGTTGAAATCTTAAACACTTGACCGTTGAAATCTTAAACACTTGACCGTTGAGATCTTAAACACTTGACCGTTGAGATCTTGAACACTTGACCGTTGAGATCTTAAACACTTGACCGTTGAAATCTTAAACACTTGACCGTTGAAGTCTTAAACACTTGACCGTTGAGATATTAAACACTTGACCGTTGAAATCTTAAACACTTGACCGTTGAGATCTTAAACACTTGACCGTTGAAATCTTAAACACTTGACCGTTGAGAGCTTAAACACTTGACCGTTGAGAGCTTAAACACTTGACCAATGAAGTCTTAAACACTTGACCATTGAGATCTTTAAGATCTTAAAATTTCAAACGCTGCACCTTTTTCTTCCTGTATAATTCAACGGTCTTTATGTAACAACCAGGCCAGGGGTGGGCGACTGGTGGTAAAATGGTCAACAGTTGTACTATAGCAGCAGTCAACAAAAAAAAAAGAGTCGAATGTTGAAAAGTAAGCAGCTTTAATGTCAACTGTAGATGTCAACTGTAGATGTCCACTGTGGATGTCAACTGTAGATGTCAACTGTAGATGTCAACTGTGGATGTCAACTGTGAATGTCAACTGTGGATGTCAACTGTAGATGTCAACTGTGGATGTCAACTGTAGATGTCAACTGTAGGTGTCAACTGTAGGTGTCAACTGTAGATGTCAACTGTAGATGAACAAGGACAATTATCTATGTTAATTGTTCACTGCCAAGAACCACAGAAATAGAGAAGAAAGGGGATGAAAAATATGAGCACTGCTGTAAACTGACGTCGTTTTTAAGTACTACTTACAAACTGCTGTAAACTGACGTCGTTTTTAAGTACTACTTACAAACTGCTGTAAACTGACGTAGTCTTTAAGTACTACTTACAAACTGCTGTAAACTGACGTAGTCTTTAAGTACTACTTACAAACTGCTGTATACTGACGTAGTCTTTAAGTACTACTTACAAACTGCTGTAAACTGACGTAGTCTTTAAGTACTACTTACAAACTGCTGTAAACTGACGTAGTCTTTAAGTACTACTTACAAACTGCTGTAAACTGACGTAGTCTTTAAGTACTACTTACAAACTACTGTATACTGACGTAGTCTTTAAGTACTACCTATAAACTTATTCCTTGCAATCCGTTGCTATATACACTTCTGTAAATGACTAAATACTGCTCTGTACCTCTACATATCTCTAGATATATATATATATATATATATTGCTATTCACCACTTTTTAACGCACTACCGTGTACAACTGCTGTACACCGTGATAACTGCTTAACTATACCGCTGTTTAAAGCTATACACTGTAATATACTGTCATTCACCGCTATAAACTGCTAAACACTGCTATACAATGCGCCACCACCCTGCGATATACTGGTATTGATCGGTAGGCACTGCGTTATACTACTGCTTGCTGCTATAAATTGATCTGTATTGCTGTGTACTGCATTATACTACTACTTACTGCTATAAATTGATCTGTACTGCTGTGTACTGCATTATACTACTACTACTATGTGCTGCTGTTCTCTGCTATATAGGGCTCTACATTTCTAAATGCTGAGATTCAATGTTACATGCTGAAGTTTACTGCCTTACATTGACTAATACTAACTCTGCACTGCTATATTCTGCTGTAAGCTGCTTAGATAAAGCTGCGGGCTGCAATACTGCTGTACATTGGTTTGCACTGATGTTCTTCTGTTATAATCCGCCATACGCTGCCAAATGTAGCAGCAATGCACCACTGTACAACTGCAATGCATTTATATATGTTCCCACACAGCGCTTTATCTGTATACACTTCTCTCTGTTTCTGTATCGGAGTTGTTTCTGAGATATTCTGTTATCTAATGCTCGACACTGCCGTGCGCTGCTGCATTCTGTCATACGCTGCTGTATGCTGCTATACACTGCCATACGCTGCTGCATTCTGCCATACGCTGCTGTATGCTGCTATTCACCGCTAAACTCTGCTGTAAATTTCTCTTTTTTATAATACTGTTACGTGTATCGGCCACACGCACACCAAGTCACCGAGGAGGGAGGGAATGGGGGGGGGATGTTTTATGTACGCTGCCGGTCCTCATTAAGGATGACATATTCACATCCTTATCTCGTATTGTAACATTTTCTTTTTGTGTGTGTGTCGTCTTTCTTTTGTGTGTGTGTGTGTGTTTGTGTGGGGGCATTTTTTTATATTTTAAACTGACGTCTGGTTCATCTCCCCCTCCCCCTTACACCCCCTACCCCTCTGGCCTTGTGTCAGTGCTCATTTTGTCATTCTGTTAGTCAGTACTGCCTTATATTAGTTATAACAGTGGCGGCTGTGACAGGAATTACGGTACAGGTGTGTGAATTGTTTGGAGGGGTTTGGGGGGGGGGGTGGTTTGAACTCGATGAGACAGACGGGGGGGGGCTCAAGATCTGATTAAAGTGTAGTTTAAAAAATGTAATAGGGCCCTAGTAACCTTTATTGCATCTTGGGGGTCCTCGCTTATGCTTACAGTCTTAATGGGCCCCTTACACACACACACACACACTCACCGGACGTCGAAATACACGTGAAACAAATGACCTAGATATAAGCACGAGTAGTTTGGTTTAGCTGAATGTTACGGCCCGTTGGGTGGGGTGGATGTACCGCTGGGTGGGGCGGATGTGCCGCTGGGTGGGGTGGATTTGTCGATATACTGGGTTGATGATCCAGCAGATTGGTGGGAATGTCTCTGGATTGTGTGGGCCTCACTGTAAGTTGTTGATGTCGTTGTCCGCCCGGGCTGTGGGCCTACATTCGGCACCTGTCTCATAGTCACTCTTGCTTCAAAACGACATGACCATAACATACATGCACGCACGCACACACACACACACACTTCATTGGCACATTCGCATTCACTCAGACAAACGCACTAATTGTGCAATGTGTGCTATAGTCTAGCTAGGGAACATCTTCTAATTTGGCAATGTGTACTGTGGTCTATAGAACATCTTCTAATTGTGCAATGTGTGCTATAGTCTAGGTCAGAGGTTTTCAACCTTTTCTATGCTGCGGACCCCTCAGATATTCCAAGCCCGGGTGGCGGAATCCATAGCCCAAGGCGCCCAGAATATGCTTTAAATTCTGCTAAACGGTAGACCTAGCCTAAGTTACGCACATAACATGTACATGTACATGAAATAGCAATATATCTTAAAAATGAAACAATCACCGAGTATTTATTCCAGTGTTATGTCTGTTACACAGTTTTCTGTTTAGTGGTAAGGCAGTGTCTGTTGTGCACTACAGCAAGATCTTCATTCATGTCCTTTACCGCCAAGGCCTCGCAGTGAATCACGCAGTGGGTTGATACTATGTGAGGCCTCGCAGTGAATCACGCAGTGGGTTGATACTATGTGAGGCCTCGCAGTGAATCACGCAGTGGGTTGATACTATGTGAGGCCTCGCAGTGAATCACGCAGTGGGTTGATATTATGTGAGGCCTCGCAGTGAATCACGCAGTGGGTTGATACTATGTGAGGCCTCGCAGTGAATCACGCAGTGGGTTGATACTATGTGAGGCCTCGCAGTGAATCACGCAGTGGGTTGATACTATGTGAGGCCCTGCTTGTTTCCCTCGTGTGACTAAACCAGACCTACGACCAGTCATCGCAGCAGCGCCGTCCGTGCACACGCCAACACAGGCCAGGCCAGTCCTGATTCCTCAAAAAATGCATCAAGCACACTGAAAAGTTCTTCACCGGTTGTGCACCCCGCTGCGACTTGCAGAACAAAAATTCTTCAACCACTTCACCTTCCCAGTAGTATCGAACGTAAACCAACCATTGGGCTGCATTTGCAATGTTTGTACTTTCGTAAAGCTGAATTAGGATTCTGATATGCTGAAGGCGTGCAATCAGTTGGCAGCAAACATCTTCTGACTAGTCGGAAATTCGTCTGCTCCCTGTGTTATCATACAGTGGAATGACTTTCAGTTTTTGACTCTATTCCTTTCCTAGAACGACTGCGCACATGTCGACCGCTGCCGGTATAATTAGATTCTCTGCAATTGTGTGAGGTTTTTTTTCGTGGAACGCGCTATTTGCAATGCAACAACCAAATACGACGCTCGAAGAGCGTTCTCGTTCACAGTAGTGCAGGCCATTAGTTTGCCTTTCTGTTTCAAATAGAGCTCTTTCTGCCTCTCAAAATATTCATTCGTTTTATTGGCAAGTTTCGAATGCACTGTGGTCAAATGGCGCCTTAAATTTGCAGGCTTCATCGCATCGCTCGATAATGTTTGCATCACACGACACAAAAAGGTTGGTCAGCATCGGTCCCCACTGCGGTGAAGCCGAATGGTATATATTCTGGATTATACTTGCGCCGTTTTCTTTTTCGTTTATCTTTGGCTGCTTGATCATCAGAATCTTCCGGTATCTGGTCAGTTTTCCTATTCACAAATTTATCCATGCTACTAGGCTTGGACAGTTTACTTTTACAAATATTGATAAACAAATGACCAAAAACAGTTTAGTCCCGTTGACTCAGATCTCAAATGGAAAAAATTAAGAGACAAAAAGAGTTAGAGGAGGTAACTATCTGTAAAAAATATTTCACATTCTGATGAAGAAAACTCACATTTTAGAATTTAATCGAATACTGTGATAAAACAAGTACGAATCTTATCAAATATTTTGAATTGTTTATTAACATATTAGAAAGTAATTGTCACATAAGTAAGTCACATGACAACAGAACAGCATAATAGGTTCATCGCTAGAATTTCGCACCGTTCCATCGATGTGTTAGCGAAAAATTCATTTGATCGCTCTGACCTACTTTCATATTAAAAATTTACAAAAAATTTACTTCGAACCAAAACAATCTGTGGGTGTCATTTTAAATTAACATGCGAAGTGTGCACCAGCAATTTGATATAAAAAAAACTTTTGTCTAAGATTATTTCTAGGCCAATCTAGAATTTATAATAATTTTAACCACTGATTAAACAGACTATTTATCAACAATACACACGTTTGAGCAGATCCGGATTTTCTAACAATGATGTCATAGCTCAGTAAGAAATATTGCCAAGATGACATGACTCAAGAACGAACTGCACAAGTACATCAGTGCTCGATTTACCGCCGGGGATGCCGGTAGGTGTCAACTGTAGATGTCAACTGTAGATATCCCCGGCACTGAGGACTGTCATCCCCGGCACTGAGGACTGTCATCCCCGGCTCTGCTTTAATTAATTTCATCCCTGCCGGGGATGACACTTATCCCCGGCTCTGCAGACATTTTTTTTCATCCCCGGCACTGGTTTTTTCTTAAATCGAGCCCTGAAGTACATGTAGTATGCAGTCTAGTTCAGACTTCAGACGAAAATATAAGGAAATACCAGCGAAGTTTTCAATTCTGGACACTGTGTGTGCCTGAAACATTGGCGTAGCTAGTATTTTTTGTTTAGCTAAAAGCTAACCACTCAACCAAACCAAGCAATACTTTATTTAAAAAATCACTACTTTTCCTTGACTTGCCCACGGACCCCTTTAAAGCTCCTCACGGACCCCCAGGGGTCCGCGGATCACAGGTTGAAAACCTCTGGTCTAGGTAACATTTTCTAATTGTGCAATGTGTGCTATGGTCTATGGAACATCTTCTAATTTGGCAATGTGTGCTATAGTCTATGGAACATCTTCTAATTGTGCAATGTGTGCTATAGTCTAGGTAACATTTTCTAATTGGGCAATGTGTTCTATTGTCTATGGAACATCTGCTAATTGGTTGTTGTGGTGGTACAGTGTGTCTATGTCTATTCATCCATCTTATTTTTTTTTCCTTCATTCTCTCTCTCTCTCTCTCTCTCTCTCTCCTTTTCTTCCTACCCCCCACCCATCTACTTTCGTCTCTCTCTTCTCTCTGTCTGGTGAACATCATAATTTGTTGCTAGTGTCAACTTCCCCACCCACCCTTTTCCCCTCCATCAACAGCTGACGGTGCGGGAAGTGAAGGACATGAAGACATCTGTCCTCTGTCCTGTTAACATGTCCACATTTACCTGTCCCCCGTCCCCCCCCCATGTATTTTAAGCAGGACTCCCCCCACCCCCCTCTCTCTATTCCCCCCCCCCTCGCCTTCCTTTCCTCGTCTTGATGTGTGAACGGAAGGAAGGAATTCCGCTGTCTCTAGCGCCCAACCCATCAGTACGTGCTGCTGTTAGAGGGTGCCCACAGGTGGGAGACTGTTGCGCCACTCAGGCTCATTGTTATAAAATAATTGATTGAGTTGATCTTTCGTTATCTTTTCTGTTTGAGTGGGTCGGTCTGTTGTTATTACTATTAGTGTTATTGGGGCTTTTTTTTAATTAAGTTTGTCAGTATTCGTGTAATATCGGGTTCAAAGGTCATATGCTGCGATTTACAAAGGTTAATCTACCAGTGAGTAGATGGCCCTTTATGTCAAAGGGAACTTTACTTTATAGACAGACAGGCAGATTGTATCCAAACTCATGTAAACTAATGTTGATATTTAAACATACTGTTGATATCATTTTGCACTGGAGAAAAACAGCGTTTGGCTTTAAGCAATAAATAGACAGACATACTGGTAATTGAAAAGAAAGGGATTGATTCACTCACCGACTGATTCATTTCACCCACTGAATCACTCAAAGATTGACTCACTCGCCGACTGATTCATTCACTGAATGATTCACTCAAAGATTGATTCACTCACCGACTGATTCATTTCACCGACTGAATCACTCTAAGATTGACTCACTCAGCGACTGATTTATTCACTGACTGATTCACTCAAAGATTGATTCACTCACCGACTGATTCATTTCACCGACTGAATCACTCAAAGATTGACTCACTCACCGACTGATTCATTCACTGACTGATTCACTCAAAGATTGACTCACTCACCGACTGATTCACTCAAAGATTGACTCACTCACCGACTGATTCACTCAAAGATTGACTCACTCACCGACCGATTCACTCACCGACTGATTTGATAAAAAAAACACGGGCTGACCGACATGTAGGACTGACCGACTGATTCACTGAATCGCCGATTTATCGCCATTTAATTTGATTTACTATTTTTTGTTTGTTTCACCCCTGCAGGTGTCTGACCACAGGATCGTCAGCTGTGGTGACGACGGCACGGCCCGCATCTGGGACCTCAGTGCTTAGTTTTAGGCACCCCCCCTCACACGTATCATCTCCCTGGGGCAACAGCTCGCTCTTTCCCCTGGCAGTCACAGTTCCAGGATGCCCAACTCTGTCATAGCAGCCATGTCGTCAGTGCCACCTATGTTTGAAGTGCCGTGAGCTCCCGCCTCTGAACGTGCGTGTGTTGTCATTTGCATTTTGTCATTACAGCGCATGTCATTTGTATTGTCATTATAGAAATGCCATCTGTATCGTCATGACTGCACATGTCATTTGTATTGTCATTACAGCACATGTCATTTGTATTGTCCTTATAGCAATGCCATCTGTATTGTTATTACAGCACATGTCGTTTGTATTGTCATTACAGCACATGTCATTTGTATTGTCATTATAGCAATGTCATCTGTATTGTTATTACTGCCCATGTCATTTGTACTGTCATTACAGCACATGTCATTTGTATTGTCATTATAGCAATGCCATCTGTATTGTTATTACTGCATATGTCATTTGTACTGTCATTACAGCACATGTCATTTGTATTGTTATTACTGTACATGTCATTTGTATTGTCATTACAGCACATGTCATTTGTAATGTCATTACCTCACATTTTAAGTCTGGGCTATGTGGATAAGGAAAAGACAATCTTAAGTGTTATACAGTCTCTGTTAGGTTACTTAATTTATGATAACTTGAAAAAAAGGAAATAAAAAATTGCAGTATATGTTAGCTGTAAAAATCAGTCATCTTAACAAATGTTTTTTTTATTTCCCGTAATTGTTTGAACTTTTAGTTATTGCAGTAGACGAAACAATCACCGAATGTAAATAGATGGGAACATTAGTTCATGTACTTGTTGGAACTTTAGTTCATCTCACCTCTTATGTCTTCCATGTTCTTGACATTCAGGCTTTGATAACTGTTTTTTATTGTTTTGTGTTTCATTTGGTTCTGTATGTTGGTTCCATTTGGTTCTGTATGTTGGTTCCATTTGGTTCTGTATGTTGGTACCATTTGGTTCTGTATGTTGGTTCCATTTGGTTCTGTATGTTGGTTCCATTTGGTTCTGTATGTTGGTTCCATTTGGTTCTGTATGTTGGTACCATTTGGTTCTGTATGTTGGTTCCATTTGTTTCTGATTGTTGGTTCCATTTGGTTCTGTGTGTTGGTTCCATTTGGTTCTGTATGTTGGTTCCATTTGGTTCTGTATGTTGGTTCCATTTGGTTCTGTATGTTGGTACCATTTGGTTCTGTATGTTGGTTCCATTTGTTTCTGATTGTTGGTTCCATTTGGTTCTGTATGTTGGTTCCATTTGGTTTTGTATGTTGGTTCCATTTGGTTCTGTATGTTGGTTCCATTTGGTTCTGTATGTTGGCCCACCTGTGGTCTGACGTCCGGCGCTTCTGTCCACAATTTAAGAACCCTTTCACGTGCCCACAGTTCAAAAAAATGTTCGCTCATCGGTGGACCTGGCTGGTTAAGGAAACAGGTTATCTCACTGACCTGGCTTACTCCTCTCTCCACTAACTCGCTTAACTCCCTCTCTCTGACCTGTGACCTGTAATACTAATTTTGAAAACAGAAGAAAAAGACAGTCCCGATTCATAACAAGTTTTCTTTTATTGATATTTGATTTAATGTTTTTTTTTTTCATTTTTTTAGTAATTTATGATTGGTCCTCCATTTGTAACCAGATTTTGTGTACCCGTACATTACGGTACATACATTTATATATGTATATATAGTATAATGCCGTTAATGGCTTTGATTCAATATACGACGCTGTGATTCAATATACGACGCTGCGATTCTATATACGACGCTATGATTCTATATGTGACGTTGTGATTCTATATACGACGCTGTGATTCAATATACGACGCTGTGATTCAATATACGACGCCGTGATTCAACATACGACGCTGTGATTCAATATACGACGCTGTGATTCAATATACGACGCCGTGATTCAATATACGACGCTGTGATTCAATATACGGCGCTGTGATTCAATATACGACGCTGTGATTCAATTTACGACGCTGTGATTCTATAATTTATATACGTGGTTCTTAAACTTGTGGGTCTAGGCAAATTGACCTACTTTTCGAATATAATGTGGCCGTAATGTATTTCTCATCATGCCACAAAAAACTAGAAGACAATAGGCCATTCTGCAAAGTCAAAAGGAAGGGGGGGGGCCTGTGTGTCTGTTTATACAAGTCATGATGTTTTTATTATGTTTCATCAATTGTTGTATTTTTGTTTTCTTGACTGGCGTATCTCAAAGACACAACGCCTCGAACCGTAGATTATTTTTGAGAACCGATGCTCTGTACCATTCCCTATTACATTTTGTATTGACATATGTTATTGATTGCTCAATTCATTGTGTAGTGTATTTACATTGCTCACTGGTATTATAGTACAAAGGGGAGGTGGGGGGGGGGGGGTGGATGCAGTTATCAGTAATAGTTCTTACTGGCTGTACCCTGCAAAAACCTTTGCATAGAGTTATATCCCCTTAGGCTTGATTGGTAGTCTATGTTATTTTTTTGGCTTCGGGCAGATCCGATTTTTTCATGATTGTATTTTAAACTGGAATACTGCTGTATTAATTATTTACTTTCGATTTAACGCAGAATCCAAAATGGATATTATATTATTAGATTGTTTGTGCTGTAGGTAGCTTTATAAAAAACAAATAAATAGTTCTATTACCATATGAAAACATGTTTTTTGGTGTTTTGTTTTGTACGGACAGTCTGTATGTGTTCATATCGTACATATTGTTGTGTCTGTTCTGGTACTGCATTATTTGTCGATCTATTTGGTTTCATGTAATGACAGTCTGTATGTGTTCGTTCATATTGTACATATTGGTGTGTCTGTTCTGGTACTGGACTACTATATGTCGATCTATTTGGTTTCATGTAATGCTTACGTTTAGTAAAAGCGTTCTTGCGCCCCGCGCGGTGCAACGACTACGAGAGCACCCACTGGTGGGAGAAAGTATCATCATAACATGGTTGTGAAATGAAAGTATTAGTTTGTATGACTAAGTGGGTCATTCCAGGGCTAGAACTTTACCAGGTGTTGGAATGGCAAACCCTGTGGCTGTTGTACACCCACCACCCCACCACCCCACCCCCTTTCACACAACTGGCCTATGTTTTACACCGTGGACTTTCTGGGATATTCAGTTACCAACGAATGCCCCGTTGCCTAGGTTACCGAATCGTTTATACCGCAGTAGGTAACGTACACACAAGACATGGTATGGTTCCCCAATGCCCCTAGCCCCTTTTCTCTCCCTCCCCCCCCCAAACCATCCATACTGCTTCACCCTTCCCCCCCCCTTTCACCTCTTTCTCATCCAATATTTGTACGAGGTGTCATGCACATGTTATCTACACTTTTCATTTTAGTATGTCCCAAGATCATTACTAAGAGATAGATTTCAATTTTGAATTCTCTCCTCCCCCCCCCCAACCACCCTTCTTCCGCTGGGTCAGTTTTATAATGTGACCAATACCATAAGATTGAGCACTCCACCCCCCCCCCCCCGTTCCTAACTCCCCTTCCCTCTTAACTATTTAAGTAAATCGTATCCTGGTGGGATGGATTCAACTGGGAACGGATCGGCGAGGGAGGGGGGAAGAAGAAACAGTCATATGGAGTTAGGACAGATAAATCAGGTTACAAGGGCAGAAGGAACAACCAATTACCGTGAGACCGCTACACTCCCAGGGGGTGCTGAAGGCGGATATAGATCGGTTAAGCCCTCCCCCCCCCGCCCCCGGGCACAGAAAAGATAAAATAGTTCATTAAAAGAGAGAATCAAGGAAACAAATAATATTACAGGTGTTAAACGTGAGTTTGGTGGGGGGGGGGCTAGGGGGCTGGGCGTTTAAATTAACGTACATTTTGTAGCCCTGAGAAAGTGCATGGGCTAGCCCAAGGGTCGGCAACCTGCTGCTCGCGAGCCGCATGCGGCTCTTTCGATGCTAAGTTGCGACCTTCCAGTTCCTTTTGCAACAAAATAATAATTATATTACTTTATATACCTAATCATAATCAAATACCATAATATTGAAATAGAAGTTTTAGTGGCTCTTTAAAAACTGAGAAAATTGTCAATTATAACTTTTGGCTCTTCCGACTCAAAAGGTTGCCGACCCCTGGGCTAGCCCAATGTGTAAAGACGGCCCCTGAATTCAACACATACGTCACAATCAATTAGGCCGGCAAATGAAGGTAACACCGTACTTTAAACGTAAGAGAGAAAAACAAAGGAGAAATATTTTTATATAAATATATAACATCTCCATCTCCAGTGATCTATTTATTAGACAAACGAAATTAGAACACACCAAAAGACACATGACATGTAATAGAGAAAGTTAATGTCAGTCTAAACAATAGGCTTGTGTACCAGTGGAAATGTCCGCTTCTCCCCCCCTTCCCCTCCCCCCCCACTCCTAGCGGAACTACACGGCGCCCTAACAACGGTAGCAAAGCATAAACAATGTCTTTGATGTCGTTAGGTTACAGACGTAATTAACGGCTTTTGGTGGTTACGGGGGTGGGGGTGGGGGAGACGCAGGTGTGGCCATCAGAAGGACCGTGTGTGTGTATGTGTGTGTATGATAGTTAGTTAGGGGCCGTCCATAAAGTACGTCACGCTCCAAGGGGGGGGGAGGGGGTATAAGAAAGTGTGACAGTTTGTGACGGGGGGGGGGGGGTCAGGCCAAGTGTGACGTCACATTTTTTTAATATATTTTTAATTTTATTTCTAATTTAATTTTTTTTAATTTTTTCAGTAAAACTTAATAGTTTTAAAAATAATTTTCAAAAAAATTGTGAAACACTTGAATTAGTTTTATGTCAAAATAGCATGAAATGCATATCTTTTCAATGTGTTGTTCACAATTCCTCATGCTACTTAGGACCGCTAATAAACTGTTGCAAAGCCTTGTTTTATCAGTAGCCTTACGGAAGTGTTATTTCTTTGTTGTCTGCTGCATAATTATATCACTGATAAAGAAATTTGGAATTTGTATTATAATACAAAAAATTACCGTAATTGAAATTGCAATCCATCACTTCGTTAAAATAATATTAATGCCTTATTCCTTGCAACCAGTGCACCAGGAAGTGCTTATAATCGCGTGGAACATCGAATGGCTCCATTTAGCAGCGAACTGTCTGGTGTCATATTGCCAAATGAACATTATGGCATTCACTTTGATTCGCAGGGCAGAACAATAAATGAGGATTTGGAAAGAACAAACTTTAAGTTTGCAGGTGAAACTTTAGCTGAAATCTGGTTGCATGTGATTGTTGACCAATTTCCAACAGATTTTATTAATTCACGTTTTACAAAATTAGAAAACAAACAAAAATAAACATAGATGGATGAAATTTGTAAACTCAATTAAACTCATTTGGCAGCTACGCCTTTAACAACCACGACCTGAGAGTGTGTGTGTGTATGTGTGTGTGTGTTTGCGTGAGGGAGGGGACGGGGCTAGTCTGACTTTTCAATAGATTGTAAAACAAATATGTCTACAACAGAGAAATCTGAATTGGATGCAGCAGGACTGATGTCGAAGGATAAGAATTGTTTGACCATCATGTTCTCACCAGCCAATACTTCACTCAAATTGTGAAATGTCAGGACATAAAATGTTGCGACAAAGTACGGAGCTCATTTTTCAACGTTTTACCTTCGAGATTATTTCCTCCTCCAAATCCAATCCCAATCAACCAAACAACTGATGGACTCAGAGCTTCAGAAAGAGCAGATGCAGATGCACATACATTTCCTTCATTGTTTGTTTGTGGCACAAACTCTCAAATTTGATGACATTATGCCAAGACCAACAGGAGTTTTTAAAGTGCAACCATATGATCTTTATTGTCCATCTTTGCAGACCAGCATACATGATCGAATTTGCAAAGTGTGTCACTTATACTTTGCCTCATAAACAATGTTGAAGAAACATACAGGATAACACAGAGCTCGGGCGCAGGAGAATGTAAAAAAGTAATGTTTCCTAAGCCCTAAAGGGCCATCGGGGCAGATGAAGTGTAGAATTCATCTGTTTCTATAACCTAGGCATATGAAGGGATTGTGTGGTTTGCACAATTCCCAGCCGCCTTTACTCCCCCAACATAAAGTCAGGTACCCATTTAAAGCTGGGTGGACGTGGGCACTTTCACCAGGACCTGAAAAAGTCCTAAGGTTCTCACTGAGATTCCAACCCGGGACCCTCCGCTCGACAGTCAAGTGCTCTATACCACTCGACCACCCGTCTCCTAGGAGAATGTGCCAACCCCAAATTTTCCAGAATCAACTCAGATAAAACGCATTCGTCCTTTGAGAATCGCTGCTAGAAGGCAAAGAGAACTCATGGCAATTATTGGCAGAATGGAAAATGCATATTCAGAGAATGTTGAGTGGCTAGATGAGGATGAAGTTGATCTGTCTGCAACTATCCTTCCAGGAAACGATGATGGGGAAAGATTTATGTCAGTCTTAACTATAGATGAACACTTCACTTCACTATGGATGAATGATGTCTAGTGAATTTTTTTTAATTAAATATAATTCACAGGTCCACTATAAACATATTCAATATAGCACAAGAGCTGATCACATAATTTGTCAATCTAGTCCTTTTTTTAGTCACATTGTTTTGTTTCCATTTTTATTATTTAATCACTGGTTGAGGTCAAGTTTCGCTAATCTACTTCTTATACTGTGTCAATAGAATGCATAATCGGAAGATTATCTCAAAGTTCACCTCACCCATTGTAAATGAATAGGTAGCAGATAAATGATGTTTATTATATAATTGTCAATCTAATTTTTGCAATTTTTTTTTCAAATTCAATTGATTGAGTTACTGTTTCAAAGAATAACTGATACAACTATTGACAATTAGTTATTCTACTATTAAACTCATTTAATAATCTGATAGTTCTTTTAATATTTATATTTTAAGGCAGTTTAATAGTGAAGTGCGATTTAAGTTTTCGATTAAATTTTAATTAGTTCTTAATACAAAAAAAAATTTTCGAAAGTGTGACGTACTTTGGGGGGGGGGGTCCCGAAATTTATGACTCTTTGTGACAGGGGGGGAGGAGGGGTCAAAAATCGTCAAAAAAGCGTGACGTACTTTATGGACGGCCCCTTAACAAAATATATGTAACAATCAGCCATGTTTTTCGTTGATGTCACTTTAGTATTGTTTTAAAAAAAATAAAAAAAAGACACCTTAAGCCCAGGGGTCGGCAACCTACGGCTCGCGAGCCGCATGCGGCTCTTTCGATGTCTAGTTGCGGCTCTTTCGATGTCAAATTGTGGCCTTCTAGTTCCATGCGCAAATAATAATAATAATTATATTATTGTATATACCTAATCCTAATCAAATACCACAATATTGAAACAACAATTTTAGTGGCTCTTTAAAAAATGAGAAAAACGTAAATTATAATTTTTTGGCTCTTCCGTCTCAAAAAGGTTGCCGCCCCCCCCCCGGCCTAAGGCTGCAATACTACTAAGGTAGGTATTACGATGGTGGTGGTGGTGATGGGGGGGGTGTGAGACAACAGGCGTGGTTGAGGGATAATCTAGGTTGGAGAGGGGTTGGGGTGGGTGGGTGGGGTGGGGGGGGGAGATTTTTACCAACTCTAACTACTGGTATCACCACCAAAAAGAAAGCAAATGTAAGTAGATTAAAATTCACCCCCCCTGCCGCCAAACCCAACACCCCCCCACACACACGCACACACTTAAAGTGTTATCCCTCTTCCCTGACTAATGAATACCCATTGTATCTTCGTGCAACTTTACATATGATATTACACTGCATATTACGTAGTATCTTACATGCATGTACTATGTTACATATTATCTTACATGCTATGTTACATATTAGCTTACAACGTTATACATATAAGGATGAGATTACTTGTCCATGACCAGGCTACTTAAGCTAAGCTCGACAACAACCGCCAGAGACGCCCCTGTAGAGGGTTAAAGGAGGAGGGGGATGGAGCGGGCTGGGATCGAACCCGTAGTTTTCCTCACCATTTTTTTCTTACTATTCATATCGTTGCCAAAGGGTCATCTCCCACCGCATTGTGCATCGGTTCTTCAGCTTTGGCAGACCCGTGACCCACTAGCTGTCAAGGGCACATTTGTCTGGGGGGTGGGGGTCTAAATAACAGAGTACGTGACAATTAACAATACCCCCAACTCGATATATTAATTATACAAAAAGTTTTGAATCACACACTTGAACAAAACATTTCAACCTCAGCCATTCTCCTATGGCACCAGGTCTTACTCTCTCTCTCTCTCTCTCTCTCTCTCTCTCTCTACTGGGGACATACACTGACTGTTTCCTTCACACAGGCAAGCAACACACACACACACAATCTCACACACACAGTCTCACACCCACACACAGTCTCACACACACACAGTCTCTGTCTCTTTCACACACACAGTCTCACCCGCACCCACACACAGCCACACACACCCACAAACACAGTCACCCACCCAGACACACTCTCAAACACACAGCCACACACACACAGTCTCACAAACACACCCACACACAGCCGCACACACAGTCACACAAATCCACACACAGTCTCACAAACACACCCACTCACAGCCACACAGAGTCTCACACCCGCACAGTCACACGCACCCAAACAATCTCACACACCCACACACAGCCACACACACAGTCACACACACAAACACAGCTACACACACAGTCTCACACCTCCACACAGTCTCACATACACACAGTCACATACACCCACTCACAGCCACACACAGTCTCACACCCCCACACAGTTACACAAACCCACACAATCTCACAAACCCAAACACAACCACACACACAAACACAGTCTCACGCGACACACCCACACACAGTCTCACACCCACACACAGTCTCACACACACCCACACAGTCTCACACACCCACACACAGCCACACATACAGTCACACACACAAACACAGCCACACACACACAATCTCACACCCCCACACAGTCTCACACACACACAGTCACATACACCCACACACAGCCACACACACAGTCACACCGTGGCACTAAGAAACCTTCCATTGGTTTTCGCGACCCAAAAACGATATGATAATGTATTTATTTTTTTATTTATTTTAAATCTAAAAGATAATTCAACAGTTTTTCAACCAGGTCTTAAACAGGTCATTATGTACACACAAAAAATGACCATGATTTAAAAAAATGACTAAAAAAAGATTGTGTGTTTTTTTTCAGTCTTTCGTTCCATTCAGTCAGATTCTTACAAACATGTCACAGAAGTTGAAGGAAAAGTGACTTGAACATCAGACGAACACGGGGCGGGGGGGGGGGGGTTTACAGGTAAGGGGTGGGGGTGGTATGGAGGCGGAGGGTGGGGGGCAAAGACTCAAACAGAAAATATGTAGGGATTGGGCGGGGGTTCGTTGAGTGAGAGAGAGGGAGAGAGAGAGAATAACGTGAAGAAGCGATAATGAAAGAACAAAAACTAACGGTGGAAAGAGAAATCAACAGCTCCCAGAATTCACCTGTCGCCCGACCAAACAACGGATGTAACAAATCGACCGTCAGGCTACATTAGCATAGCCCGGGACTCATCGCCTGAACAGCAGCTACCAGTCCCACCTGGCTGTCAACTAAATATTAAATGACTGCACAAGTTGAAAGGAAACTGTTTCTTAGTTGGCAGCTACTTTCAAACTTCTATTTTTATGTATTATTATTTTTTTTTTGTTTTGTTGTTCAGCCCTGCTGCCACTAACCCCGATTTTTCCCCAAGGCCCTACTTCTCACTTCCTTCAATTTGTTTTACCCTTTTTTTTTTTTTTATTAATTCACGTTTTACAAAATTAGAAAACAAACAAAAATAAACATAGATGGATGAAATTTGTAAACTCAATTAAACTCATTTGGCAGCTACGCCTTTAACAACCACGACCTGAGAGTGTGTGTGTGTATGTGTGTGTGTGTTTGCGTGAGGGAGGGGACGGGGCTAGTCTGACTTTTCAATAGATTGTAAAACAAATATGTCTACAAACATCTAGTCATCTTTTTTTTTAAAATGGATGGAAAGATAGACAGACACACCAGCTCTACACGTTTTCTGTGGAGCATATCGACAGCAGACGATAATAGACTTCTGCTACTCGTTACGTAGGTAACTGAAACCACCAGTTTTCGCTAGCGACTGCAAATGGAGCAGGGACCGGCGAAAATGGCAGTAAACGTAGGCGATGGTTTCTTGAATGTTTTCAGGTTAGATCTGGAACTATTTACATGACAAACATGTCGTCTGCTTGTTTCCTTTCTCGTGACTCCCCCCCCCCTCAATTTACCTGCCGAAAACCGTTATAGTTTTGATAAGGAAATAGTTACCTATCTAGTTGACTATAACTGGACTATAACTGGAATATAACTGGACTATAACTTGACTATAACTGGCTATCTTTAAAATTCATTTTGAATCTAGCGATTGTTTCTTTCTTCTAGTAACCAGGCAGAATCCAGTTCATATCCATAAAGCCGGCATCGCTTATGAGTTTTCTGAGATTCGGACGCGGGAGCCTCAGATCGACAGTCAATCGCTCTACACCACTCGACCACCCGTCTTCTGGTGGAACGGATGGTCGTGTGGTAAAGCGCTCGACTGTCGACCTGAAGGTTCCCTGGTTCGATCTCCGGTTAGGACCAATGGATATTTCCGGTCAAGGCTTAAGTCCCCGCTATATCTCCCGTGGTGCCTCCATGGCCATTGCACTATCGTCTATGGTGGGGAACGAAAGAAGGGTTCCATAAAAAACCGTCCCGTTAGTTGCTTATAAGTCTAAGAGATTTTATCTCACCGTTACGGGGACTTCACACACTGTGTTTTCTATAGGCTAAACGGGCACGCCAAACAACCATTACAGTTGGCGATGCTTGCCTTTAACCTCGCGTGGATCAGACAAGATGCAGATCATACAGCAGACGACTGCAAACAGGTTTGATCGATAAATGCATTGCTTTCACTCACTTCAGTAACACATCACCCATCCTAAACTCGGTTTCGTCGACTGTCGTGAGCAGTCTCTTTCTTTATTGTATATTTCAAAGGGAGCGATAGCTCAGATGGCATTCATAAAAAATGAGCACATCGTTTCGCTCATGTTCCGGCGACGTCACAAGCGGAAGTCGTGTAATCGTTTGACCCGGATGTGCTCTCTACGCAACGACGGTCGGCGGCGGCGCAGCGGTTGAATCGGTGCCATCAGTGAGGGCAAAGGGCATTTCGTTCTTTGTCTCAGAGTTCTCAACATGAGAACATTCGCATCTGGTGTTAGAGATGGGGTAACGTGGCTGAATCTCTGCCCTTGCTGACTCTCCTGTGCAATGGATGATGGTATGATGTTATGATGGTAGAAAGGGCACTTCAATAACTAGCGCTGTATCAGTGCCGAACCTAGAAATTTGGAAGCCTGTGGGGGAGGGGGGGGGCTTGGTCTCTTTGGGGGCTCCTGCATTTTGACATTTGACACAATGACATGAGATAATGTACTTAATATTTAAGTCCAAAAAAATTGTGGGGCCTCCCCTCAAGATGGGGCCAGGGGGGAACTTTCGAATATGGACCCCCCTCCACCCTAGGTACGCCTCTGTGCTGTAGTGGCGGGTCCACACAAGCCTGATCACTCGTGATACTGTTAGCAGTAAATGTTGTTCATTCTTAAAGCTACAAAAAAAAGTAAAATTACTTTATCCCTAACGGGTCATCGGGGGGGGGGGGGAGGGGGGCAGATGACGTGTAAGAATTCATCTGTTTCTATAACCTCGGCATATGAAGGGATTGTGTAGTTAGCACAACGCCCAGCCGCCTTTACTTCCGGCAACTTAAAATCAGGTACACATTTAAAGCTGGGTGGACTTGTGTAACGACTTTGCACCAAATTTCAGCTGGAAAAAAAATCCAGGTCGAGATTCGAACCCAGGTCGACAGTCGAGTATCTACACCACTCGGCCATCCGCCCCATTGCTATTAGACTATATGAAAAGATTCATTCGCTTAGAATTAAAGGATTAGACATTAAGTACATACTTTAAGCACGTATATTCGCATAATTTACATAAGTAGTTTATAAGGAGATTGTAAACATTTATATCTACCGTACATTTCTTGCATACTGACGCCTAAATATTGTACAAATTCCTTTTCAGGTTTACTGTACACAAATCTAAATTTCAACAACTACAAATTGTGTACACCGAAATCCGCAGTGTACACATTCATCTCCCTGTATCAATGTCGGGGGGGGGGCAGAAGAGAAAAAACGGGCCCCCTTTATAAAAACAAGCAATTAAGCCTGTTCCATTCTGGACACAGGACGTGTTAGCGCATTTTCATGTTATGTATCAGTACGTTTGTTAGCTTTCAGTAAATATTTGTAAATTTTGGAAATGTTTATAAATTCAATTGTGTAATGCATAGATCTGTAAAAAAAATATTATAAAGACGTTTCTTTATACTTGAAAAAAAATTATTTTCTCTTAAATCTAACTACAAGTGGTTTGTGGTTACTGAAATAGGACTCATAATTGAAAACATTCGAAATTGTAGTCATTGAATCGTCCGAAAACTCCGTCAATTGTTGCATAGCTCTGATACTTTCAATTAAACTCAGAACACAAGCTTACTATTTCATTTGATGAGTTTCTTAATAAATCTTGGTGAAACTACGTGCTGCAGTATTTCGCACCAAATGAATGGGTTATTGAACGTACTAGGTGTAGAATGGGGCCATATATATAATACATAAGCCCTTAGGAGCCCTGAAGCCCGGCCCTCAGAGGTCCTATCGCGAAATGAACTTTTGATGTACACATGGCAGGCCAAGACCTTTATTAATATAGCTTATATAGTAAAAAAACGGTACTTTATAAGCCCCCTTTTACGGCCCTCAGAGGTCAGATCGCGAAATGAACTTTTGATGTACACCTGGCAGGCCAAGACCTACAAAATGATATATACATCATGGGTCTAGGACTTATGGTTGTTGAGATCTAGGGTGATGACGGACAGACGGACAGACAGACAGACAAAACGGGGACAATAGAGCATTTTTTTTTTCGAAAATGCTCTAAAAACTTTGACAGCAATAATAAATCCCCAAGAGTCAAATAAGGGTATGGATGTGTCCCGCCAATGAACAATCCACACAATGCTATTTATATCTCTTGCGCTTGCTTCACTCGCCAAGTACTGATCACTCGAAATAAAACATTCCCAAATTTATTTCGTTTCGTGTTTTTTTTTTGGGGGTGTCATTTCAGTTCTAAGTTGTTGTTTTTTTTTAGCCCTCTTCTGCACCATATGAAAATATGTCCCGATTCTCAAACTGTATGGTAGCATACCGGAATTATACCCAAGACTATAAAAAAAAACACTTTTTATTAACTGCTGTTATGTTTTGTTTTTTATGATTTTTTTTATTTCTTTATTCTTTTCCAACTTGTCTTTCTCTCTGTGTAAAGTAAATGGAAAGAAAAAATATCCCCCCCTTCCTTTGTGGGACGGATGGCCGAGTGGTGTAGATCATAGATCCTCGACTGTTGACCTGAGAGTCCTGGGTTCGATCCTCGGTGAGAACCATGGGCATTTTTCCAGGTGAAATTTATTTCAAAGTCGTCCCACAAGTCCCACCCCAGCTTTAAATGGGTACCTGACTTATAGTTTGGGGAAATGCGGCTGGGCGTTGTGTTAACCACACAATCCCTTCATACGCCGGGGTTATAGAAACAGATGAATTCTTACACTTCATCTGCCCCGATGGCACGCTAAGGCTAAAGAGAACTTTACCACCCCTCCCCTTCCCCCTCCACACACACACACACCTGTCAGTTTTAGTACAAATTACTATTTAAAAACCAAAAAAAAAAAAAAAATAAGTTAATAAACTAACAACATTGAACATAATGACCTCAGTGCCACAAAGTGTGAATACACCGACGTATCTCGGTATTTAGACAATCCAAATCTAACAAAGTGAGATGTATGTACCGAACATTACCGAACATCTTTCAGCAGCACGTGTGTTATCTAAATTGAACAATTTAAAACATGATTTGAAAAAATAAATAAAAAAGAACTTTATACATTATATTACATACCACAATTTGTGTCTGTGTGATTTATTTCATACTAAATACCGAAAACTTTAGATTAAAAAAAAAAAAATATTATAATGATAGGTAGGTTACAAGGTATTCTAAAAAGGTTAGAAGAAGTCTCTTCCAGGTACTAAGTTCTCAACCTGTCCTCATCATATCTAGGCAGAAGACGGGCCTGACATAAGTTCTCCCCCCCCCCACACACACACATACCGCCACCCTCTCTCCTCCTCGAACGTTTCCTTCTCCGTATCGGTCCTACCAGGCAGCAGATCGCTGTAGCAGACGACTCGATGATAGATGTTACCTGGCCGTGTCGGAGATAATACACGTAGACGCGGTGTTGCCAGATTGCGCTATTCTCTCTCTTTCTCTCTCTCTCTCTCTCTCTCTCCACCCCGCCCCCCCCCCCGCCGCAAATGTGCTACTTTAAAAAAAAAACACGTTGCACGAAAAAATAATAAAGATAATTTATATCTATGATTTATATATTTATATACAGTCTACAATACTTTTACTGTACACAAGCTGTTGTAGCCGCTGTAGGCTGCTCAGGCTGTTTTGATGAAGAAAAAAAAAACACGGAAAGGGGTTGGGAGAAGGGGCTGGTAAAGTGGAGAATCGGAAAGAAATAAAAGCAAAGATTGTGGAGGATAAAAAAAGGAAAAGGGGGGGGGGTGCAAACAATGACCCTGTTGACCCTATGACCCTATTGACCCTATCGACCCTTTAACTATTCCTCTACACCCCCCTCCCTTTTCCCTAATACAGTTCTCTGTGTTCATTGCTGTTTTTTTAAAAAACAACAACTGTATATTTATGATTGAAAAGTGCAGTAATTGATTTGTGTTTCGTTACAGTGATGTCACCTCACAGTGCGTCACAAAGTAAGGCCTGGGAATCAGGAGGGTGTGTGATGTGGCAGAGGGATTAGTTCGATAGTCATAAAATTGTGAACGAAGATTGAAACCTGCACAAAGCAAGTGATCGAAGTTATTGGAATCTTGAGCGATTGATTTCCGGCAGACAGAGAAAAAGAAAGATGATCGTGCAAAACCAAAAAAAAGCCGAATTTGGAATTCAGCAACAACAAAAAAAAATAGAATGAAAATGAAAAATTCTCTAGCATTCTCATACCCTGAAGTTTTGTTTGTTTGTTTGTTTTTTGAGGACTTCGTGTTTGTGTCATGAGATGACAACAATGACACACCTATCTAGCATTATGTCATTCGCCTGTAACATTCTGTCATTCGCCTGTAACATTATGTCGTTCGCCTGTAACATTATGTTATTCGCCTGTAAAATTTTGCCATTTGCTGATGTTTACAACTGCTGTCCTTAATAACATTCATTCTTTTTTTTTCGTGCGATTTTTATCGGATGACGTTTAGAAGTAACAAGTGTCCGAATAACAGCCGATTAACGTGATCCGAAACTTGAACGCTCGAAAAAAGAAACCCCAACAACAAAATGTACGTCAAAATTTAAAACAAATTGCGTCCCTTCCCGACCCTCCGGGGGGGGGGGGGGAAGGAATAAAATACTATTCTGTATTGTTGGTTGTTATTTTTTTTTAAGGTGAAGGGTCGGAGGGGGGTGAGTGATAAAAACCGTTGGGGGTGCCAAAATACAGAGCGTCTGTAATGCAGTGTGGTGACATTAATCAGGGCGCTCCCTCGGTCTTATATCCAGTGATTTAAAACCTTTTGATGTAACCGAACATTGTACCTATCTCCTTTTGCGCGTGCAGCGGAGGCAGATGTCAAAAAAGTTGCAGATAGTCGGACTTGAAATACTTACGCCATTTTTTTTTTAAAAAGTTCCGCTAGCAAAAGCAAAAAAAAAAAATATTGTGAGATATGTACGGTGCTTGCCGTTGGTCAGATTTGTGACGGGACTTTATCTGTGATGGGCGAACGTGTTAAGAGATATCTAATAGTATGGTGTTCCGTTTCACCACATATCCGGTTATTTATACACCCCCCCCCTTTTTTTTCTCCCTTTATTTCCATCAGTGTGGACGATGACAAGGGGAAAGAACGCAGTGCAAGGGGAGTTAATCAGGGCCAATGTCAAGATGTGTCAATCACCAGAGACTATAGAGAAAAAAAAGGAGGAGATAATATTTTTTTTGACCACCCGCATCAACCCGTAGGAGAGTAGTTGCCTGCCCCTTTTACGGGACAAAAAAAAGGGCAGCGGTTTATTTTATATATGTATCTCTATTTATAGTAACAAATGTCAACAGAAAATAATTAAAAAAAAAAAGGCAATTTTCATGTCGAGTATTCACCCAACGCACCCTACCTCGTCTCTTAAACAATATAGACATACAGAATAGGCATACAGGATAGACATGCAGCATAGACATACAGAATAGACATACAGAATAGACATACAGAATAAACATACAGAATAGACATACAGCATAGACATACAGAATAGACATACAGCATAGACATACAGAATAGACAGTTGATGTAGTTATTCCCTGTAAATAGTTTAGTATTATAAATTAGTAACAAGTACTTATTTTTCTTTTACGCTTTTGCTGCTTAATGGACTCTATGATAGACCACGTTCTGCATCTATACGAGTCAGTGCTCAGAGCACCTATATGGGTCAGTGCTCAGAGCACCTATATGGGTCAGTGCTCAGAGCACCTATATGGGTCAGTGCTCAGAGCACCTATATGGGTCAGTGCTCAGAGTAATTAATTATGGCCACGAACAAGATAGCTACGGAAATGTTTTTTTTTTACCAAATCCAATATTAGGCTGTTTAAAAAAAAAAACGAGATGTGAGGCAAAAAAAAACAACTATGATTATAAAAATTCAGTAAAACCTTACAATCCGAACACTAAAAATCGAAAAACTTAGAATCGGATTGAAAATTTTGAAAGAATTTCAAACCATTTACCAAAAGTGCACTGACCGCTTTGCCAGTGCCGAACGAAGGGACTTTGGGGCCCGGGGGATTGGCTTCTTTGGGGGCCCCTGCATTTCGGCATTCGACACCATGATATGAGAGAATTACTTAATATTTAATGTAAAAAAAGCTTTTTCGGGGCCCCTCCCCCCACCATAGGTACGCCTCTGCGCTTTGCGCGTAATTTCTATGTTGAGTATTTTTGCTAGTCTCGTGCCACGTGGACATTTCTCATTGTGGTTTTTGAGTTTCAAAAGTTTTATTTCGATGTGGATTGTAAGCTTTTTCTTCTTTTTGAAACATATCAATGTACTTTGACTTCAAATCATCGATGTTTTCAAAAACCAGAAAAAAAGAAAAAGAAATAAAATATATTAGTTTGAAAAATCATCTAAATGTGCCATGGCCATGGAGGCACCACGGGAGCAATGGGTAGCTAGGTGAATAGTAAAGAACTGGGGGGACTTGCTTCTACCAGGGACCGTCGCGGCCAGCGCATGACGGGAGACACACGAGAAACCTGTCTGTCACACGTGATGACAAATGACCCCCCTCCTCTACCCCCCCCCCAAAAAAAAAAAGACACCAACGACCATGGACTAACGACACGCCTTCCTGTGAGCCCCCCCCCCCCCTTGTCCTTCCCCGGGAGTGGAAGGAACGTGACGCACATCAGATGAACAGACGACTTTTTGTGTTTGTGTATGTTGGGGAAAGAATGGGACGGGGGGCGGGGGGAGAGGGAGAGTGAAGCCGAGGGTGAAAATGACGTCACGTCTACCTACAGCCTGGTCAAGTGATCGCTGAATAGTTCATGGGATGGGGGAGGGGAGGAGTGAAGTGGTGGGGGGGGGGTGAAGATCAGTTTGTCACTTGAAGCAGAAGTGATAAAAGTGTCGCTCTTCCCTGGACGCTGACCGGACTACCATGTCACATTGTCCCAAAACCATGGCTAGCCGCAAGCCCGCAACATGTCCCATTTTCCCCATACAGAGGCGTATTTAGGGTGGGGGAAGGGGTCCAAATTGAAAAGTCCCCCCTGGGCCCCAAATATATTTCTTTAACATTAAATATTAAGTACATTATCTCATGCCATAGTGTCAAATCTCAAAATGCGCCCCGAAATGTCAAGGTTCGGCACTGGTCCCATACCATGGCCAGCCGCAACAAGTCACACCGTGTCGTATCCATGCCCAGCCACTAAGCCCTACGAGTAACTGGTAAGGATTAGATTAGATGGTACCTCTATATTTATGCCCCGCACACCCAAACATTTCCTGTTCCCTTTGTCACCGGTTCTGAAACAATAGAAGCCTATTTTTTTTTAAGCTCTATCAAGCCTTAGGGCACGTTCGCAAATGACGTAACGCTTAGGGGGGGGTGGGGGGTCTAGGATTTTGTGACAGGGGAGAGGGGAGGGGGTCTGTGAAATTGTGACGTCACAAAATAATAATTATCTATGAGGGAATCCAATATTTGGTTGAATTTTCTGCCAAAATTACAATTCTTCTCAACTTGAAATTTTGAAAATTGACCGTTATGAAAATTTTGTATCTTAAAAATTTCAATAGTTATTACTTTTTTTGACTAGGTTTAACTCAAAAACTGTACTTTATACTCTAAAAGTTCATTATTTGTCTCCAAAAATAACGAAAGAAAAATAAATCAGTAATTTGAAGTATTTTCATTTATTTTAACTTGTGACGTGACATAAAAAGGGGTGGTGGTGAAAAATTTGTGACACTTTGTGACAAGGGGGGAGGGGGGGTCTAAAATGTCGTCTTTTTGCGTTACGTCATTTGCGAACGAGCCATTACCATCCCAGGTCAGAAACATTTAGAGAATTGGGGTTTCAAAAGTTCCCATTATCACACTGTCCATTGTATTATATAAGATTCAACCCGATGGGTGGAACATAGGATGTCGCGTGGTTCTCATTGCTCCAAGTTTTTTCCTAATATGTCATCGCGAGGAGGGTTAAGAAAAGCCGACCTTTTTTTCAGGTGGGTCGCAAAAACAAGAAAAAAAAAGGTTTCTGTAGTGGGTCACGAAGTATGCAAGCTCGAGTTCCACCAGGTTCGTGGGTGAGTGCCGTGAGCCTGGAAGATGGATCCTACCGTTATAGTCACACCATTTTGCGGTCAACTGAAGGGACGCTTCTTCAGTAGCGGAGAATAAAACCAACTGGTAAACCAAAACTGAAACATCTCTAAAAAATGAAATAAAACGACAGTATAACCATACTAGATTAACATAGCTAAACACAATAACATTATGGCCATGATAGATCAATAGAATTAAACACATAAACATTATGGTCTTGCTAGATCCATATAGTTAAACACATAAATAATATGAACATACAAGATCAATAGAGTTAAAGTGACGTCAACTATTATATTTCTAAAATAAAATAAAAATTCTAACTACTAAACTGTAAACTTAAGTATATGGAAGTGTCTGTCTTACCATTAGACTATATATATATATATATATATATATATATATATATATATATATATATATATATATATATATATATATATATATATATATATATATATATATATATATATATATGGCGTCTACCCCTAGATCAAATCATTTACATCGATTAAAATAGATTCTGTTGAACTATTAATCAAAGTAGCCATATATTATTTTTGTCATGTTTCTCATCATAAAACGTTTGTCCACTGTGTCGTGAATTGTTATCTTTTATCACGTGTTTACTTTGGTTAAATAGTGAATTAAACAGTAAAGACATGTAAATTGCTAGATCAAATACTGGGAAGATGGAATTTGAAAAGTATTAGCTCACATTGTCAAAGAATCCGAGCAACCAAATAAAAGTTTACTGAGTAGAGCCAACCCCCAACTCTCAGTATGCCGCTTTGAAAAGGAAACTTAAAAAAAACTGAATTGTTGTTTCTAGCAAGAAGCGTAACTAGATGGGGGCAGTCCGCCCGGGGGGGGCTAGGAAGCATTTTCAATATATTGTGCCTTGTTGTATAAATTCTCCCTAAGGATCCATGATTTAAAAAAATTCAAAATAATGAAAACGCACAATCTGTTTTAAAATGCATAGAAAATAATTTGTAAATATTTAATATACAGGTAAAATACTGTCGTGGTTCAAATTCTCACTGACCGTGCAGGTCATAACTTAATTGGACACATTTTAGCGCGGCACTTCTGTGAGTGTGTGAAGTCCCTGTTTTTACATTAGCCTTGTTTATTGTTTGCGTCGTTACGTCACATTTTCTTTGTTTGCGTTGTTATGTCACCTTGTTTATTGTTTGCGTTGTTATATGTCACTTGTTTATTGTTTGCGTTGTTGCATGTCACCTTGTTTATTGTTTGCGTTGTTGCATGTCACCTTGTTTATTGTTTGCGTTGTTGCATGTCACCTTGTTTATTGTTTGCGTTGTATCATGTCGCCTTGTTTATTGTTCGCTTTGTTACATGCAGGGCTCGGGAGCCGGTATCGGTGTCGGTAGTTTTTGCCGGTGTCGGCATTTGTACTTTGCCCTGTGTCGGTGTCGGAATTTGTATTTTGTCCGGAGTCGGTGTCGGTGTCGGCGCAAAACCCCCCCCTCAAAAAAAATACTAGAACTTTAATTAAATAATCCAGAACAACGTGAGATAGTTCTCGGCCAATCTTTAATTTAAAGTTTTCTTAAGTTCTTTCTTTTTAAATAAATACTTGGTAAATCTGTTTATCAACAAATTTATTATTTTCGCGAGATTCTCTACATTACAACAACTTGTCTGAATTGTGACTGACATATAGATAGGAAGGCTACTGGCAATGTTCACTCTGTTATTCACTCAATCATTGTAAATCATGAAAATTTATAGTTTCCATCTCTATCAATATCCATGTTTGGAGAAAGATTACACACAAACCTATTCAAGTCTTTTAGAACTTCAAAGAATGATCACATTCTCCACAGCTTAGTTTCTCTAAGCCAGAATAAAATACAATCTACGTCACAATGGCTCACATTAAAGCATGGAAATCTTGATATAACATCAGGCAAGAAAACCAATATCTTAAAGAATACGTTTTAGGCTGACCACAATCAAGTGTTTAGCGTTATCTTCATGTTTAATAGCAGTTTTATATATTTGGTACTTATGTTTATGAAAACTAGTTATCAAAGGCCCGGCCCGGACCGCGGCGAGTAGGCACACAGTTGGAGTTGAAAATGGTGATATATATTTTAGCGCGTTAACCATCAGTCTATATACTTGCAGTGGCCCCAAGGACATGAACAGATTATTGTAGCCAAAATACATTTGAGAACAGGGACACCTAATAATACATCAAATAAAGTTCATATGTTAAATAGTTCCTCCCAAAGAAAAATAATCCTCACTATGGGTAAACATAAACAACAACTCTTAAAATCATATTCCTTCATAATATTTTAATGGACTCCTTTCCAAACAGTTATTCATTTAATGTTTTATGATGTTCAACATGGCGTGTTAAGCAAAACGCTACATGTTTAACAGGTGGTTTATTTACTGTTATACACATTGTAGCATAGTACAATTAACTAAGAAAAATTGCCGACCCGGCAGTGCAGAACCTAGGGATTTAGGGGCCTGGTGGACTTTGCCTCTTTGGGGCTGCCCCTGCATTTTGACATGAGATAATTTTTTGACGCTTCTCAAGCTTGGTCCCGAGAAGAAAGAATCGTTGTGTAGCTTTAGCTGACCTTCAATTAAAACAATATTCCATCAATGCAGTTGAGGCCGAGGAGAAAACATTAGGCCTCTTAAAAAGAAAGACATATCAAAGCTTTCAACATTATAGTTCTGTGAAGCCAATGCCGAACCAAGGGATTTTAGGCATCTTCGGGAGCCACTACATTTTAACATGAGATAATGTACTTAATATTTAGTTTAAAAATATTTTGGGGGCCTCCTCAAACTGGGCCCCCTCCATACACCCTCTGTGTGAAGCCCCCATATAAATGCGTTAGTTTGCATTGTAAACATTGTGTACGGCGCTACTCAATCTCAACTCTTATTCAATTCATTCATGTGACGTAATAGTCAAAAAATGAAAAAGAAGTGTGACGTATTTTAGGTTAGTAATAAAGGGAAAAAATTGTACATTAGATATAGACATATTTTTAGAAATAATAATTTAAACAATATAAATATTACATTATATTGAGGTATCCATAATTTTGATTTAAAATTTAAATTGTGGAACATAACACAGAATATTAATTAAACGATTTTGTAAATATTTCTTTTATGATCGCTTCTTTTTAATAACAATTGAACACCATAAATATTACATTACTGCAGAGATAATATATATATATATATATATATATATATATATATATATATATATATATATATATATATATATATATATAGGCCTATGAAACCATTACAGTTATAATTTTGTTTCGGAGAGTATCACAGAATATTTTGGCATGATATTTGAGCTCTCCTTCCTGGTCTGAGACATACCATGATCACGGGGATGGATCATAGGGGTTCTCTAGTCAGGAAAAAACCTTTTGCGAGGGTGGTGGTACTGTGGTCAATGAGGACTTTCGAGACCGCAGTAATCACTGCTGGTGGTGGTGACGGATGTGGTCGGCACACAACACCCTTCCACTCCGTCCCACTCAAGCACACCTGCGCAGCTTGCTATTTCCGGCTGAGGTACAGGCACACTACACCCTCCCTCTCGGTGTGGAGCGGCAAGAAAAACCCCTTTCCTTACCATTCTGGCCGACCGGCAGTACACACACCTGTGGTCTGGCCGGTTGTTCAAGGATTAAAACCAATCTTTCTGCCATCCCTGCAGATGATAGCGGGCACACTCACCCCGCCGCTCTGTAGGCATGGCAGACGTGCATCAGCGCCGCCAACAATGTTGGTGTGGTAGGCACACTACACCCTACCATGCTGGCAATGGCGGCGTTAAAAAAAATATTTTGGTTTGAATTTGTGATACCTCTCCTAAGATTGCTTATTGCCCTTTGGTAATGATTGAGGCGGTCGAAAACTGTATTACATTGTGATTGCCATTGGTCATTCATAATCTTACCTGCCGTATGTTAGTGTACGGTTTTTTCACCTCGGAACTAAACATATGGCTGGTCCAATGTCATCTCTGGCATATGTAGGAGACAATTCTTACTCGGCTGCCAGTTGGTAGCCGGATCATGCATGTAAGAAGAAAACAGTAAATGTTTCTGCCATCTTTGAATTGTTTATGCCGCCATGTTGGATGACAGACGGAAGAGCGATGACAGACGGAAGTCGCGATAAACACAAACGTAATTAAAGTTTGAAAACTTTTAATAACAAATTTATTAATTTAAAATCTTTATTTTGTCAATTTATTTTTTTCGTTTTTTCATTGGTTTTTCATGAACCGTCTCATTCAACTGCTTAACATTTTTTAGACGAACAATTAAAAAATTAACAAAAATAAGTTCTTTTAAATTATGATTGAAATTAAAAAAATTGTCTTCAATCAGCAATGACTCATCAATTGTTACTCTATCAACAATTTTAACAAACAATTTTTTTATTTGTTTGTCCTAGAAATAGTTTCAGACTTTTGCTGATCTTTTCAATGAATTGAATACTTTCCAATTTTAGGCTAGTAGAAAGGTGTGCTCAGATGGCTTCAATAACCCTCCTCTGTTGACATCGTTCAAAAAAAAAACATCCAGCTTTTTCAATTCTTAATTCGTCAATGTCTTTAAAATTTTCATCGACTAATATTTCTCTACAACTGGTACACTTATTCTGATGCAGGATGGAATGTGCAATGGCTCCTGCAACATAATATATTGTTGATGCTTCATCGTCATTAGGGCTTTCCGAAATGTTTAAACAATCTAAAAATGCATTTACATTTTCATCCGTACCAGCTGGCAAGCTTTTAACATCATCAATGAAATCATCGATCTCGCTAATAGTCAATTTCGAATGACTTAACAGAGACTCATTTTTATCTTGGTGTTGCTATCTGCAACTTGCCGAACTGAGACAAAATAATTGCCCCTGACATTTGGCGCAACCATCCAAATCTCAACTCTATGGGGTCCGACTGCAGATGACCAAGGAGGATGAATTTCAATTCTGTCTCACTCATCAAATATTTGCAACAATTAGCAAGAGCAGAACATGTTTAACCATCAGCCAAATAAGCCTCACGACTGAGTCCTTTTGTTTTTGCGTTTTGCCAGCTGTGTAGGAAATCACGAAATTCTAAGAGAAATTCTATTTTCCAATCAGAGGAAGATTTTACTGGTTCCATGTGGTAGTTTCTTTTTCTTTCCTCTTCGAACAAGTTTTTAAATTTAATACTTCCCAGAGTTTGGTGATAATACCCACAAACCAAGCCCCCTTTACGGCCCTCATAGGTCAGATCGCGAAATGAACTTTTGCTGCACATGGCAGGCCAAGACCTACAAAATGATATATACATCATGGGTCTAGGACTTATGGTTGTTGAGATCTAGGGTGATGACAGACAGACAGACAAAACGGGACAATAGAGCATTTTTTTCGAAAATGCTCTAAAAACTTGACACTGCATCATCTTTCAATTTCATTTTGGTCTAACAGGTTTATTGGATTCACATCTTTTCTTTGATCGATACTTGTTTTATCTTTTACATCACAACAATCACTTTGGCAAGAAATGGAGCGAACACATTTTTGAATATTTCCCAGGCTGAAAATTTTGTCGAGGATTAGCTGTATTCCATTTTTCACATAATTCCACATTACATTGTTTAATGGATACGAATGAAAAGAAACTCCTTTACTTTCCGTTTTTTTAACACTGTCATATCTACTTTTGCATCCGTATGCAGAACACTTATTGACCATTTTCTTAGTTATTTATTATATTTAAAATTAGATTTATAAACTAAAACAATTATTATACGTAAATTTTACCGAGAAAAAGAGAAATTTTAGAAAAACAACAGTAATAACGCAAATCGATAACGCAAAATAACAACCCGAATAAACAATGGACGAACGAAAACAAGCAAGCATGTATATGGTATATATAATAGTGCAACTTTGTTGATCCCTTGCGTCAGCCTAAACCGTACACAGCTAGAATGAAATTTGTTTGGTTGTGCATCCTGGTGTTATATCTAGATATCCATGACTAAAGCCCAGTCCGTAGCTGGAGCTGTTGAGACGCCCCCCCCAACCACCTATTACAATACAAACATTTTCACTACATATTTCAGGTTTAATTTAACGATTCCTTGCTCTATTAACTGTTAAGTATGTAGTGTCTTCATACTTCTCTCTTTTCTAAAAAATAGGTCTGGAACAACCATCTTTTATCATTGTCTGTAGCCCTTGCCGTGATTTTATTTCAGCATTCTGCATTCTCTGAATGGCCACTTATAAACTTCCATGCATCATTTCTCTAGTGTTGTTGGATATGTCTTTACTTTTCAGTGAATTGCTGCAATCGTTAATAATAATCGTGACCAATATTTTAGCATAAGCCTACACATAACTGAGAACTTATTAAAAGTAGCGCATTGGCCGCTTCAGGTTTACTATAAAAATAACATCCCGCATACTGTGGCATATCTTGAAGTAAACCATACACTTTTGTTACTTAAATATATTCACTGCAGCTACTCTTGATGTCCGTATCTAGTATATTTCGTGACCTTTCAATGTTACATGTACTACTGATAACTTTTTTTTCATCTTGATGGACATGCTGCAAAATCGCAGATCAGGGATGTAAATTTATAACTACTGAAGGACCACAATAGGTTCTTAAATTTGATTGAAGGGCTGGACCAAGAGCAGATCAATGAGGTGTTTATAATACTTAATGTGAGCTAACATAAATGTAAATGTTATCAATGTAAATGAAAAAAGTGTACTGCGGGTCAAATCAAAACGTTTATCGGGACGAGATTGCCCTTGTCTGGTTTAGAAACTGAACATTGTTTTCAAGATTACTATTTCGGAGACGCGTCTAGCTCGGCGCCCTGTGCATAATTATTTAAATAAACACATTTAACTCCACAGTTCGGGAATTTTATTTATTTACTTTAGTTATTTAGTAATTACACTACAAATTAGTCCCATACAATGCATGCTGCAACATAATTATACCTTCTTTAAGTTTTTTTTATATTCATCGGAAAATAAAAATGCCAACAAACTTGCTTTAAAAGAGCAGCTTAGTAAGATGCAAAGGCTATTTTTATTTTGTTCAAACAAAATAAAAGCTACCGGTACCATAGAAGAAGTGTGTGAGTGTGTGTGTGTGTTAGTGCAGTGGTCCCTAACCTATTTCTCGCCGCAGACCGGTCGACATTTGATAATTTTACCGCGGCCCGAGAGGGGTTGGTGTCGCACTATCCTGAGAGAAATACACTACAATAGATAAAAAGTAAATAATTTAATGTTTCTTGGGCGGCCCAGTGCCATTTGATCCACGGACCGGTACTGGGGATTGGGGACCACTGTGTTTGTGGGTGCCCAGGCAGTCGGACAGTTTGGTTATACTTTAGAGCGGCAACTTCCAGATAATGAATATGAAAGATAGGAAAACGTTGCAAATGTACAAGTATATCAAACCTATATTAAACTTTATAGTTGCATAATACGTGCACGAATATTACCAGTCGATTTGATTATACTCTGTAGGATGTTGGTATGCTGTCAATATTTCTTTTACGTTGCAAACAACTGATTGAGAAAAGGCAATAGTACCAGTACTGTACTGAAAAAAAATGATCAATCGGGAAACTGTATCAGTTTTACTTTAGTAGCATTCAAAAGTGAAATGATCGAAGTAAATATATTCAGTCAATTTAAATATAGTTTAAAACACTTCACACTATAGACTTATTAGCTAGCAATTATCTCAATTAAAAACGGAGTTGGTTGGTGATAAATAAGTTTTTCATGTGCGCCCGAAAAGTTATTATGCTGACCCTGCCCAAATATTTTCTTTATTTTTCACCAAGTATTGCATTCAATACCGGTGTCGGTGTTGGCCAATATTTTGGCCGACACCCCACCCATGGTTACACGTCACCTTGATTATTGTTCGCTTTGTTACATGCCCACTTTGATTTTGTTAACGTTTTTTAATTTGTCAACTATATTTACTGTCCACCTTGGCAGAAGTTCACGTTCGTCACTGTCCATCTTGTTTATTGTCCAAGCTATATTTCTGTCCACCTTATTTATGGTCCACCTCTTTTTATTTACTTTTTCTAATTAAGTGAGAAGCCACAATAGATTCTGCATGCCAATGTACAATGTTACTTATTTCGAGTCATTGAATTAAAATCTTCTAGAATTATGAATACATTACTTTTAACAATATTTAAATTGGAAGGGATGGAGATTATGAAGTCTAAATAGAAGGGATGGAGATTAGAAAGTCGAAATAGAAGGGATGGAGATTATGAAATATAAACAGAAGGGATGGAGATTAGGAATACGAAGCAAATCATCGGTTCAAAAGTATGCAAAATTGTGAAGCTTTTTTTAGTCCAATCTAGTCTTGCCCAAATAATTAAATTATATTAAAGTGAGCGAAATAGAAAGATTAATTGTTTCAAAACTAAATATTAAACAAAAAATTTATAAAGTTTTTAATTTTTTTTTAAACTCATAATTGATAATACAAAGAAACAAACAACAAAAAACAACAACAGAAAAACAAAACCCATTCATAAAAGTCAGATAAAGCCAGATATGTTTGTATTAAAACTTCTAACGAAATCCCGACAACACATGCTATAAAAAGATTTACCTGTAAATTGAAAAAAAAGAACTGACAAGGATTATTCTGGTACACTTAGACTTGGTCTAGTCCGTTCAACCTTATGACTGCACGTGCACGTTCGTACCGCTCTTCACTTGTTTACAGTGAGTTAAGGTATAGATGGGGTGGGGGACTTGTGAGTTGAAGATTGTACTTAATAGCTCATGTTGTTTTGTGTACATGTACTTAGTACATCATGTTGTACATTCTACTTAGTAGAATATGTTTTGCATTGTACTAAATTACTAATGTTGTGCACTGTACTTAATACCGTATGTTGTCTATTGTACTTAGTAGATCATGTTGTACATTGTACTTAGTAAAATGTTTTGCATTGTACTATATTGTTAATGTTGTGCACTGTACTTAATACCGTATTTTGTCTATTGTATTTAGTAGATAATGTTGTACATTGCACTTAGTTGAACATGTTTTGCATTGTACTATATTGTTATTGTTGCACGATACTTAATAGATTTGCTGTACACTCATTCATTCAGTCAGTACGTCAATTTACATATTAGATATTTATTTTCTGTCTATCTGACTGTGTTTTCACTGTCTGTCTTTTTAACTATTCATCAATTTGTCTGATGGCTTGTTACTTACTTTATGTCATTTGTAAAACAATAACTTTGCAATGAATGTCAATTAGCCTACATCCAGTAGTTAATTAAAATCGGCAAAGCAACAAATATTGTCCTCAATTAAAAAAACACAAAAAATAAAGCAACGTATAAACTGTTTAGCGGGGCCTCATAGAAACAGGGCTAAAAGTAGCATTTCCGGTGAGCCCAAACCGTAATATCAAAATGCCCATATCAAATTATATTTTGTTTGAAAAAAAATGTAATGTTTTGTTTTAAAAGGGAGCCATTTAACAGTTAAACTCTACTATGGGCGAATTCCTTTGGAACAATAAAACTAGTAGCAGCTAAAGAATCAATATACATGTACATACTTATAATTCCTTTTCTTTTTAAATGTAGCAATTGTTTTTTTCAATCAAAATATTCAAAAAGAAACTCTAAAATCGTCCGCTTAAATTAATTAAGAATAGGTCTAGTTAACAACAACATATATCTACCAATCTATATATCTATCTATATATTTTCATCTTCCAGACCACTTCATACCAGCCTGAAAGACATTTATAGATTTGTGGTATTTCCAAAACCGTCACAGCAAGCGCGTTTTTTTTATTATTTTAATTTCTTATATGACGTTTTGTCCTTTTTTGGTAAAATATATTAAGCAATATGAGCACGATGGTGGTTGTATAATAGTTAATAATACTGTTTCATGTCTAGACAGCTCCAGTAATTTTTAAAACAGTATTGTTTGGTCGTAATCATGTTTTATGTGATCTATATACGAAACTAATTCATTTATCTCCTGTCGCGAAATTCTGTATCCGTTTAACCGTGGAAACAAGACCACTTCATATAGGGAACAGTGTGGCTAGAACAAGACCACATCATGCTAAGGAACAGTGTGGCTAGAATAAGATCACATCATACTAGGGAACAGAGTGGCCAGAACAAACCACCCCGTACTAGGGAACAGTGTGGCTAGAACAAGGCCGCCCCGTACTAGGGAACAGAGTGGCTAGAACAAGACCACCCCATTCGAGGGAACAGCTTGGCTAGAACAAGGCCACCCTATTCTAGGGAACAGTGTGGCTAGAACAAGACCACCTCATACTAGGGAACAGTGTGGCTAGAACAAGGTCACCTCTGGCTAGGGAACAGTTTAGCTAGAACAAGGTCACCGTATTCTAGGGAACAGTGTTGCTAGAACAAAGCCACCTCTTGCTAGGGAACATTGTCATTAATTTCTGTTGGTTACTATGCAATTTCTTGTAATAGTACTACGTAACACATCAAAAATATTAATAAATTGCTTTTTTTACATTGAAATCTTAAATTGAAAAAATGTAACATGTTTTTAATTTTGTTTATTTCAAGTCTCAACTGTTATCAGAACAGAATATATATTAAGATACGCGACCTACTGTCATCCGAAGGCAAACCATTGAAAAAAAAAAATTCACACTTTTTGCATGACATCCATGTTTTCGAAAGCAAATATTACACAAAAAATTCATTTAAAAGTATTCACTTAAAGCAAATCAGAATACATTTATCAAGTAAAAAAATGAAATTCACAATAAGAAAACCCAGTCCATCAAAAATGTCAGTTCAAACATTCAATATTACTATGGTCCACGATAGTGTAGAAGTCATGCAATTTCATGCAGATTTTTAACCAAGAAGGCGTTAAGGCACCAACATGAAATTTTCACCATAGCTAGTACTTGCCAAGGTTAACAAGTGTGCAAAATATGAAAAGTGTGAATTACTGTCCGCATGGTCATCTTGGGGTCGAATTGCGTGCAAAAATGGATGGCCATGATGTTTAAAGGGGCCCACAATGAGTACACTATTATTGATTAACATGAATTCTCTATCAAAATAATAAACACATATATGGTACTTACTAACTGTATAACAAACATCATTTCATGTCTTATAGGTTCTTGGCTATACCGGGTCAAATATTGATGAAAACTGTCTGAAGTGCAATGTTTGGAAATTTATAGGGCATTCTGTGTGCAAGTTACACTTGAGATAAATACATCATTCAACTCATGATAAAACAATGAGTAAATACTGAAAATTTCTGCCTGATATCTCTTTAAGTTTTTGAAATATTTACGTACAAATATCGCTAAAATGTAAATGTTACGTGAACTCGCGACTACCCTTACAAGTTTAAAAAATCATCTCAGAAAGTTTTTGACCAAATGGCCTGAAATTTTCAGGAATCACTCAACTTTGAATATACCACAAGCCCTGAAATTTCAAGAAGATCTGAGAGGATCGGGTGAACACAACTGGTTGAGTTGACATGGAATGACCCAGCTATAACAAGGGTCACAGTGACCAAAACAATGAAACTCCACTTCCCTTCACCCATGTCGGCTCCGACAGCGGCTGGTATCTGGCTGATCAAAGAGCGGATCTTATCCTTGATGTACGAGATGGCCTTCTGGAAACGCGTCCGGGCATTGTCCGAGCTGGTGTTCAGGATTACAGCGTCATAGTGGCCGATATCGTCGCCTAGTCTTGTGAATCGAACTGTCAGAGGCGTTGACTGAAATGAAGGTGGAACGCAACAACATTATTACTAGATATTAAAAACAAATATTTTAAGCATAATATGCATATATTTAAATATTTGTGTTTATATATGATTGGGGGGGGGGTGAGCAGTAGCCTATATTGGTGCGAGATCTTTTCAAGTTTGACCTAGATGTTCAGTATTTAAGTTTGACCTAGATATCGAGTATTTAAGTTTGACCTAGATATCCAGTATTTAAGTTTGACCTAGATATCGAGTATTTAAGTTTGACCTAGATATCCAGTATTTAAGTTTGACCTAGATATCCAGTATTTAAGTTTGACCTAGATATCGAGTATTTAAGTTTGACCTAGATATCCAGTATTTAAGTTTGACCTAGATGTTCAGTATTTAAGTTTGACCTAGATGTTCAGTATTTAAGTTTGACCTAGATATCCAGTATTTAAGTTTGACCTAGATATCCAGTATTTAAGTTTGACCTAGATATCCAGTATTTAAGTTTGACCTAGATGTTCAGTATTTAAGTTTGACCTAGATGTTCAGTATTTAAGTGTCTTGTTACAAAAAAAATAACATTTCATTTTTTTTTCTATACAGCAGTGAATAGAGATATGACAACTACAGCTTTAGAAAAAAATGATTTATGAACTAATTGTTTAATACAGAGATGGCAAATACATTGCACTTGTGGCAAACTTGGAACGGCCGAATTTTTTCCTGGCACTCCAACCAGTGTGTACAATTTAACAACAATACAATAATTTTATAAACTCTTCTATATACAAACGTAAGATACTGGCACGCGCAAAATAAAATTCACCAAAATTAGTTTTAATCTTGGTACGTGCAAAACATTTTTTTTACTTTATGACACTTTGATACAACCCTAATTACATTCCCTAGTTAAATACAACAGACGAATATTAAATTAAACAAACTTGTGGACTAACTAATGTTAATGGCGTTAGGGGGTTGACTCTAAAAATAAAAACACCCCGTTTCCGTGCCTAGTATTTTTAAATTAGGGCAGATGTTACCTTATGTTGCCTAATGTTGCCTAATATGGCAGGAAAAATGCATGCCTTAAAGGGCGGACATTCCCCCCACGCCCCCTCTACTGAAACCTCCAAAACTCTCTATTCATCCCTTGTAACTGGCTCACATAAATTGTATACAACACATCAAATAGACACACGAATTAGTTCATTAAAAAAAATAACTATTTCCTCAACCAATTTTTTTTCTTTTTTTTAACCTATTAGATAAAAATAAAATTGACCACATCAAAAATTAAAAGCTACAGTTTTTACTGACCCACGAAAACAACTTAATATACATTTGCTGAGTTCTTGCTGCTTACTAGTCGAGAACGGCCCACAATATAAATTCAATAACGGAACAAAGTTAAAAGAGCTAAAAGCCAGTCACAGGGGTTCATCTCAAAATACCTGTCGTCCCCGTAGACACAGATGACCTTCAGGTCAGAGTTGAGCACGACGATCATCTGCTCCAGGACTGCAGACGCCGCGTTAAGTTCCAGCTCACCAGGCATTGTGTGCCTCCTGGACATGGCATCGAGGCGATCGAGGAACACGCTGTACCGTGTGGAGGATGGCTGGGATAACGACACTCGAGTTTATAAATAATAGTTCTTTACGTAAATAATATCACAACATGTAAGTGCCGTTAAGAAATAATATCACAACATGTATGTGCCGTTAAGAAATAACAGCACATTATGCCTGTGCAGTTAAGTAATAATAGCACAATATGCCTGTGCCGTTAAAGAAATAATAGCACAACCTGTATGTGCCGTTAAGAAATAATAGCACGATATGCCTGTGCCGTTAAGAAATAATAGCACAACATGTATGTGCCGTTAAAAATAATAGCACAACATGTATGTGCCGTTAAGAAATAACAGCACACATGTATATTTCGTTAAGAAATAATAGCACGACATGTATGTGCCGTTAAGAGAAAATAGCCCCACATGTATATGTCGTTAAGAAATAATAGCATAATATGTCTGCTATAGGGAAACAGTACACATATCTATGTGCCACAGTGAAATAGTAACATAACACAACATGTGAATCAATAACATAATATCCCCCATCATCAAAAAACAGAAAGAAATGAATAATATCAATTACGTATCTGTATGTAATCTAAACCACTAGACTTAGTACCGCGCATCAATCTCTTCATTGACTAACAAATATATTTTAGTACAAAGCTAAGTTAAATTGTGGTACCATGCTAGAGAATGCGATAAAAGTTTACGGTGTTTTAAAATGTTTATTGTTTGTTAAAAGGAAAAAAATACAGTTTTATTATAACTACAATGTAACCACTGGGTCATTGACAAAGTAACTACTGGGTCATTGACTAATAAAACTAATCACTTATGAATGAAAGATAAATTGTGAAAAAAAGGAATGCTGTATTTTGTTTCTCCCCCCCCCCACACCCTCTCCATCAAAGGCCAGAGGTGGGCAAGCTACGACCCACGATAAAAAATGGCAGTTTGGCTGTTGGGTCCTGACTGCGCTTAGCTCCCATCGAGTAAGGGGACATCAGCGACGTCAGTTGACTAAGTTTCATTAAAACATTTCATCTATCTGATCCTCTTGGTCAGTGTTCTTTGTCCGAAGTGGCTCGCGATTCAAAACTTTTGCCTGCCTTGTAAAAGATATACTGTGATTTTAACTTGGTAATGAAATAGTGTACTTGATTTGGTAATAATAAGTGCACTTAATTGGTTATGTTGTTCTGTAAATTAAAAGTTAAATGTTATTCTGTACTTAATTGGTCATGTTACACGATAATTGATTGATAATGTAACACTGTACTTGATTGGTAATGTTATACTGTACTTGATTGGTAATTTTATGCTGTACTTGATTGGTAATTTTATGCTGTACTTGAAAGTACATCAGAACCGTACTTCGGACGTTATAGGGGTTTTTGTAGGTACCAGGCATGTTCCAAGTACTGAGCGTGCGATTCAATTACCAGTACAAATACCCAAGCTGTCACAATCTGGCTTTTGCCTCACTAAAAATTCTGCTTAGGTAGTTATAACTTATTTAATTTCTCTAGGTAAAATTTACTACATGCAGAGACTTTTATAGATATAAAGGGACCCAGACAAATTTACCTGTCGGGCCTTCCAAGCACCAAACTTTATTAAAAACAAGCAATATAAACCTGTTCCGTTCTGGACACAGGACGTGTTAGCGAATTTTCGTGTTATGTATCAGTACATATGCTATCTTTCAGTAAATATTTGTAAATTTTGGAAATGTTTATAATAATGCAAAAGTAGAGGGGGGAGTAAGTCATGTTGAATAACTGTTACAAAAATAAATGAGTTACGCCCCTTTGTTAATATAGCTTATATAGTAAAAAAAAACGGTACCATAAGAAGCCCTGGTATTCGACCCTCAGAGGTCAGATCGTAAAATGGACTTTTGATGCCCACATAGCAGGCCAAGACCTACAAAATTGTATATACATCATGGGTCTAGGACTTATTGTTGCTGAGATATAGAGTGATGACAGATAGACAGACAGACAAAACGGGGACAATAGAGCATTTTGCTCTTAAAAAATAATACCGGGAGAGGGTGGTGCACTGTTGCACCTGGAGCCATGCATCATGCTCGATGGATGTCCAAAGTTCTGTACTCACTGAAAATTTGGATTTATAGAAGTCAGTTTAAGCTGTCAGCTAACGAGGAAAAGGGAGTACAGGATATTTACATTTCTAACAACAGATCCATATTGCTGGCGTTTTCAGGAGGAGTTTCAGCAGGCTATGGAAACCGTTCTCGCTCTTGAGATCGTTAATGATCATGCCGAGCGCGGAGTTGCCCTCATTCAGGAATTCGCAAGGTTGATGACACATGAGGAGTCACAACTTCAGTCTCTACTACAGGTTGTCCAGAAACATCGAGATATGTATCCTAACAGCAAGAAGGAGACACTTGAAGCTTTAGCAGTATCATAATTTAGCAGATAATAAAATTTTTCTTCAAACTTTTTTTTTAACTCACTTACTAAATGTTTACATTAACATTTCATTTTATTTACTCATTTACCAAGCAGTAATAATGTGTGTAACTTGTATTAATTGCATTTAGTTGAATCAATGATCAAATAATAATAAAAGTCAATATGTTTCATTTTTCGCAATAATTTGACTTTCTTATCAACTTTCACATCATTGAGCTACCTCTAAATGATGAGATAAGAAGGTCAATTTTTTTTATAATGTATTTACACGGACAGAAACACTTTCAGAGGGTAAGACAGCAAAAATTCAATATTTTTATTTTTAAGCCCCACCCTAGGGCAGACAGATGTTGATTTGTTTACAAGCATAGTTTCCTATCTTTCTGTTAAGGTCAAAATGATTATGACGCACTACTTGATTTATAGTTTCGCGGGAATCCATTTACCATGCTTAACCATTTACATTCAGGACACAATATACGTACAATACCAACATCACACATTAGCACTTACAAAAGAGTCGCTTCATCCAATTATTCAAGTGAATGAACTCAACTTTAAACATGTCTGTTTAGGGCAAGTATTTACTTTTCAATTCACATTCTTTTTGATCATCTTTATACCTCTGACATTGTTTACTAAATGATAGTTTACTGTACATGTATTTAGATTTAAAATGAATTGGTGCCGATGTGTCAGTTACACAACTTTGCTTAGAGTTAAAAAAAAATCTGATTTACTTTAATGAAATCTAAGATAAAAATTGTTCAATCTGAATTCTCAAAAGACGTTTTAATTCCATATGATACGAGTTTTGTTGTAGTATAAATCTCATAATTGGCAGATTATATTTATTTGAAGCTAATACACTCAGTTGCAATGAACTAAGTTTGATTTTTGTTTATTAGCACATACGTTATGGTAAAATTGCTATATAAAAAAGTAACATTCATGCGATTTACTTTTACAGCATTAATGCCCCTGATTACTTTTTAGCTCCGTAGCCCTTAGTGTTGTTTAGTCCCAGGTCAAATTTTAGTTTCAGTTTTTATTTCGTTTTTTCTGTAATAATTTTAGTTTTAGTCTAGTTTCAGTTTTAGGCCCAATTTTAGTTTTGGTTTTAGTTTTCGTCGACTAAAACTAAAACACCAGAGTTTTAGTTTTCGTCTTATTCATTTTAGTTTCACTTTTTGTTTTAGTCTTGTAAACACCAATTACAAATAACATCATTGTTCATGACCAATTGTTGAAACAAATTAGATGTATCCTAGGTCATAATAATTTCGTAGAATAGATGGTTCGCCGGCAGACCGCACTGCCGGAAAAGAACGATAAATGGGGATTTTAGTTTTTATTTCATTGGGGAGTTTTAGTTTCAGTTTGTATTCAGTCTTTTGTCTACCAAATTTAGTTAACGTCTAGTTTTAGTCTTGCTGTTAATTTTAGTTTTAGTTTTAGTTCTCGTTGAGAAAAGTCAACATTTTCGTTAACAATGGTTTTAGTTTTAGTTTTCGTCGACGAAAACAACACTAGATAACACAATACTATGTAACGCAGACAAACATGTCCAATCATTAGTTCCCGCTGTGTTATAAAGCAACGATAACACAATACTATGTAACGCAGACACACAGATCCAATCATTAGTTCCCGCTGTGTTATAAAGCAACAGTTCTGTCCTTCAGTCTGACAATCCCATTCACTAGCCACGTCAGCTCATCCATTAGCTCCTTCTAATTCAATGTTTTAATTGGACCCCAATTAAATCGAAACTCTGGACCTTTTCTATTCAGCATCTTCAGACCACGTCTCACAAAAGACTCGCTTCTTTCTCGAGAGATCTTTTTTTCTTTCCTCGACTCCCCTTCCCCCCTCCCTTTTCTCGTCCCATCGTCCATCAGCTACCAACTCAATACCATGTCCACCTCCACTCTTTACGTCAGCATCAAAACAATTTAATCCCCCCCTCCTCCCTCTAAGGACCATTCACTGAGCTTCCGTCTCTGTTGTCCCGTAATTCATTCTTTGTTTATTTACAAACATAATTTGGTTTTAACGGTCCTACATACATTCACATTTTTTCTCACCCCCCCCTCCCCTTCTCGCTATTTTTGCCAGTTGAAAAAAATAAAAAATATAAATTATATAAAGCAAATGAAAATGTTTCATTTACTTTCTGTTCATTCGTCATAAATTTGTTAAATTGTTAATTAGACAAGAGAACTCACTCCAACGTTTTTTAAATCCATGTTTTCTCTCCTGATTGCTAGTTAATATTTTTAAATCTCCACCTCCTTCATGTTATATACAGACCTCATGTTATACACAGACTTCATGTTATACACAGACTTCATGTTATACACAGACTTCATTATACACAGACTTCATGTTATACACAGACTTCATGTTATACACAGACCTCAAGTTATACACAGACTTCATGTTATACACAGACTTCTTGTTATACAGAGACATCATGTTATACACAGACTTCTTGTTATACACAGACTTCATGTTATACACAGACTTCATGTTATACACAGACTTCATGTTATACAGAGACCTCAAGTTATACACAGACTTCTTATTATACAGAGACTTCTTGTTATACACAGACTTCATGCTATACACAGACCTCATTTTATACACAGATTTTATGTTATACACAGACCTCATTTTATACACAGATTTCATGTTATACACAGACCTCATTTTATACACAGATTTATGTTATACACAGACCTCATTTTATACACAGATTTCATGTTATACACAGACCTCATGTTATGCACAGACTTCATGTTATACACAGACTTCATGTTATACACAGACTTCATGTTATACAGAGACCTCAAGTTATACACAGACTTCTTATTATACAGAGACTTCTTGTTATACACAGACTTCATGTTATACACCGACTTCTTGTTATACACAGACTTCATGCTATACACAGACCTCATTTTATACACAGATTTTATGTTATACACAGACCTCATTTTATACACAGATTTCATGTTATACACAGACCTCATGTTATACACGGACCTAATGTTATACACAGACCTCATGTTATACACAGACTTCATGTTATACACAGACTTCATGTTATACAGAGACCTCAAGTTATACACAGACTTCTTATTATACACAGATTTCTTGTTATGCACAGACATCATGTTATACACACACTTCATGTTATACACAGACTTCATGTTATACACAGGCTTCATGTTATACACAGATTTCATGTTATACACAGACTTCCTGTTATACACTGACTTCATGTTATACACAGACCTCAAGTTATACACAGACTTCTTGTTGTACACAGACTTCTTCTTATACACAGACTTCTTGTTATACACAGACATCATGTTATACACAGACATCATGTTATACACAGACATCATGTTATACAGAGATTTTATGTTATAATAATGAAAATAAAGGTATCATTTAATTTCATGTCCATGTACACACATGTCGCTTTAATTCCGACAAATATTTCTACTGAGTGGACATGTAATGTGTCTGGAGATGTAGTTCACTACTGACGTACCACCCTGTTCTGACAACGAACAGCCGTTAACTGAAAAAACAAATCTGAAAAAAAAATTAAATAAAATATATTTTACTGGTATAAAACAGTGCTTCTCAAACTTTTGCGATTGGTGACATACTTTATAACAGATTGGCGACCCACTTTACAACAGATTGGCGACACAATTTACATCCGATAGGCAACAAAATTTACATCAGATTGGCGACACAATTTACAACAGATTGTGACACAATTTATATCAGATTGGCGACACAATTTACATCAGATTGTGACACAATTTATATCAGATTGGCGACACAATTTAATCAGATTGCGACCCACTGGTGGGTCAAGGTTCAGACTGTGAGAGCCACTGGTGTACTATAATGGTACAGTTGTTATGACTACATTACAGTTTTTTTTATAAATAACGAGGTAAAATTAAATAAATTATATTCAACAAACATGTCAAATTTACTAGCAGTATTTTTTTTAGACATTTCGTGTTTATACCTGATTTTCCCTCAAACGATTCAGCGGCTAACATGCTAAACCAGTCTCCATCTCTTATATATTCATTTGAGAACCACAATAGCATGAGGGAAATAAAAGGATAAAAATAATTTCGATTAAAAAAACCGAGTTTTTATAATGTGTTAAGTTACCTGGTCATTTAAAGTGCATGCTATTAGAATACAAAATTATTTAAAAAAAACAACAGCAATAGTTTCAGACAGGATATCTGAGTCTCAAGTCTCAACCATTGTTAGTTCCATTAGTCACTCCATACATCTTTGTCTACTGCATGTCTACAGAGTTATCTTCACAAAGTTATATTTACATATCTTGATTTTATTTTCCCTTGACGAATTCTTCACTTGTTGATCTAATTGTAAATATTAAAGTTTAAAATTGGCATTCCTAATCAGGCGAATTAATCAGATATACATGTTACATGATAGATATTTACTTCCTGCAATCAGTAATGTTTTACATTTATTTTTACACGATATGCAAGTAACAGTCACGTGACAGTGCATGCAGCCCATTCTTTAAAATAGGGAACGTGTTGTTTATTCGATGAGTCAGAATATTGAGTATCCTACCGAGCAAATCAAAACTTTTCAATCATTCTGTCTGCAGATAGACGTACAGGTTAATCTGGTATATGAACATGTTATATGACGAGGTCCTGGTAACCCGAGCGTGCTCACCACTGCAGGACATCAGCGCAGGGCAATTTTTGTTTTATGAGCTGCACGTCATATTGTGTACACATCCATCACGCCCTCACGTCCTGGTCCAGATGTCCAGTCCAGGCATTGAATGCAGGCGGACAGAATGTAAAAGCTTTAAATCTTTTGAGATCGCAAACACAATTGTAATATCTGAGTATTTGTATGACGGTCGGATCGTGACGCGAACACTGACGTTGTAGGACTGACCGTTAGAGTGACAACGACACAGCTGCTGGACGGATGAATGATGGTCAGATTGTGATAGTAGACGAACGTAATATGTTAACAAGTTGATAATTGTATAACTATGTAAGATGTTTACTATTATATCCTGTATTAGCGATGTTAAATGTTAAAATATTTGTATTTGTATGGAACAATGTAAAATGCTTACAAATTTGTAATGTTAAATTTCAGTGTAAATGTAAACTGACATGTCAAATTAAAGTAAATTTACTAATGATTATAAAATGTAAACATGCTAATATTGTCGTTAATTTCTCATCCCTGAGACCGAACATTCTTAATCTTTGACATTTCTTTATATAAATGAAAATTAAGCCAAATATATAGCGTTAAATGTTATGTTACACTATTATTATTGACACAGTTGCACTAGTATTTTTTTAAATAAAGCCATGTTTACAGGTTATGTATTAAGTAAAAAAAAGTTCCCTTCTTAGCCCTAACGGGCCTTAGGGGCAGATGAAGTGTAGAATTCATCTGTTTCTATAACCTCGGCATATGAAGGGATTGTGTGGTTAGCACAACGCCCAGCCGCCTTTACTTCCCCAACTTAAGTCAGGTACCCATTTAAAGCTGGTGGACTTGTGGGACGACTTTGCACCAAATTTCACCTGGAAAAATTCCATGGGCCTCACCGATGATCGAACCCAGGACTCTCAGGTCGACAGTCGAGTATCTACACCACTCGGCCATCCGTTCCACTCGTTATGTATTACCTAGCTAGTAATTCCCGGCGTTGCCCGGGATATTAATGTGCCATGTGACACCCCCTCCTAATTATATAAACCGTTTTGACTTTACTAATTAGGTTGTATAACCATACGTACAATCATTCAAAATTGAATTCAAACAAAAATCGTTAAGACAGTAAAAAAAAATAAACGAATTAATGCATAATGTGTTCAAATCTTAAATTCTGAAACTTTTGACGCCTTTCAGTTGTATGAAATCGACATAGATTAAAATATTCGAAACTAAAAAAAAACAAACTATTTACTGGATTAAAAATAAAAAAAAACAAGGAGCCACATTGCAATTTTTTTTTTAGCTCCATCAGTTCATACAACATACAAGTATTTTTTTTAATAAAAGTAATACAGAAATGTGTTTAGCTAAATAAACATTTCAATCGCCACTCTCATGAGTATATATATTAATTTCAGCGCTAAATATTTTCAGTAAATAAAATATTGGCAAAACCTAGATCTAGAAAAGGGGAAAAGGAGGGAAGTGGTGGAGAGAGGAACGATCACATTTAGACCTTACATGACGTCATTTTCTAACTACTATTTTACCTGTAGATCTATCTTCTTTGTTCACTAAGACAACAAATAATCCTATAGACCCCCCAGTTATTCATTTGTACAAATTGTTCATCACAATGATCAAACCGAAACCAAAAAAAAAATAAACTTTAAAATAGGTTTTACTACTGATGAGTTCTGAGCTTGCTGCGAGCATCAGTACATATTAGAATGGACCGCACCACAGCTATCATTTGACCCTGACCACTTGACCACAACTGACCATGACTCACAATGCGCCATGCCGTTGTTTTTAAGAAACAATTCATTTACGCACCACATTAAGAAACCAAAGCGAATGGTGTCCCTTGCTCTATTGACACCCCTACCACAGAGGTCACTCATGGTCAGATGTTCAGTTGACCAATGATTACCAGCGATTTAATCATCTGCGAATATCAGAAAAAGTGTGACTGTGATAAAAGTGGCCGGAGGGATGGACAAAAATGACCACTGTGTCCGGAGAACTATTTTAAACTAATGGCCTCTTCAACATTAAGAGAGAAGTAAAACAAACTTTCCCATTCAAGTGACCACACTAAAACTATCGATTTTATTATGTGGCGACTGTCATTACAGATGCCTTGCACGCGCGGCTATTTTATATGCTCTAGTACTTGACAGTCCTTGCAGTGGACAATAGCCTCGACCTTGAGGTCAGTAATCTTAACCCGTGCAGGATCCTGCACTTGACCAGATGGGGAAAAAAATTTAAAACCGGAAGTTGAAATATTGTCCACTTTTTTTTCCTTCAGTTCTTTCTTTCCATCTTTTTGTCTTTTGTCTGTATACCTTGCTCTGTCCATGTATGATCTTTGAGTATACTGTAACACTGTATTCCTTGCTCTGCCCCTATCCTGTATGATCTCTGAGTATACTGTGACACTGTATTCCTTGCTCTGCCCCTACCCTGTATGATCTCTGAGTATACTATGACACTGTATTCCTTGCTCTGCCCCTGTATAATCTCTGAGTATACTGTGACACTGTATTCCTTGCTCTGCCCCTGTATAATCTCTGAGTATACTGAGACACTGTATTTCATGCCCTGTCCCTGTTTAATCTCTGAGTATACTTTGACACTGTATTCCATGCTCTGCCCATATCCTGTATAATTTCTGAGTATACTGTGACACTGTATTCCATGCTCTGCCCCTATCCTGGATAATCTCTGAGTATACTCTGACAGTTCTCATCAGTACTCGAATGTGACGTCACACGATACAGTAGTTAGATAAGACGTCATTCGCATTTAGACTGAAAAATATTGAATGTATGACGTTAACTGGCAATCATATAAACGAGCTGAAAGTGTTTATTTCAAATACTGAAAAAGTTTTGTTCGGAAATATTCCTTAGAATCTTAGATAACAATCGTATATCTAAGCCATCATAGTAGTTATAAACAGGTAGCAATTCCAAAAACAGAGTGTAATTAATGATTATAGTTCAAACAACTGACAAATATTTCAAAAGGCCATTCTTCTAAAATGATTGTTTTAAAAACCAAAACATTTTTTATGAACAAATCTTAAACAATACTTGGGATTTCTTCTGAGTCGTAAGAAGTGCACTTGTATGTGTGTGAGTGTGTGTATGTGTGTGTATGTATGTGTGTGTATGTGTGCGTGCGTGTGTGCGAGTGAGTGTGTATGAGTGAGTGTGTGAGTATGTGTGCGTGAGCGTGTGTGTGAATGTGTGTGAGTGCGCGTGCGTACAAGTTAGTGTGTGGGTGTGTGTGAGTGTGGGGGGAGGGAGAAGGACTTAGGACGCCGGTTTACATAGCCGGAGTAAAATGACCGGAAACAAAAGACATGAAGATTGACAACTGGCCAGTCCACTGCAGCGGTCGAGTCTGATGTTGGTTAGTCACGTGACGGTGTCTAGCACGTGGCCAAGTCATTAGGTGACTAGTTTTTATATCTAGTGACTGTGGTCAGCTCGTCAATACAGTTACCTGGTAGGATAATAGGTCATAGCTTGAGTCTGCTTATTTTTTTTAAATTAGGAACATACATCATGTGTCTATGTGTGTGTGTATGTGAGTGTGTATATGTGTGTTTGTGTGTATGTTTGTGTGTATGTGAGTGTGTATATGTGTGTTTGTGTGTATGTTTGTATATGTGTGTGTATTTGTATGTGTGTATGTTTGTGTGTATCGGTGTGTATGTTTGTATGTTTGTGTATGTGTGTGTGTATGTGTGTATGTGCATGTATGCCTGTATATGTGTGTGTATGTATGTGTGTATGTGGTATACCGTGTATTTAGAATCGAGGACATACACATAACGGATATACACAATAATGTAAATATGTTGTTGTAGACTCAGACATGTACTTGTGTATACTCTACTCAAACCCCATGTTGTAATGGTGTATGTTGTAATTATACTTGTAGCCTTGTATGTTGTTCTTGTACAGGTATTGTCATGTCTATGTTGTACTTGTACAGGTGTGGTCATTGTCTATGTTGTACTTATACAGTTATTGTCATTGTCTATGTTGTACTTGTACATGTATTGTCATTGTCTATTTTGTACTTGTACAGGTATTGTCATTGTCTATATTGTACTTGTACAATTATTGTACATGTATTGCCATTGTCTATGTTGTACTTGTACATGTATTGCCATTGTCTATGTTGTACTTGTACAGGTATTGCCATTGTCTATGTTGTACTTGTACAGGTATTGCCATTGTCTATGTTGTACTATTACAAGTACTTTAATATTGAATGTGATATGTAGGTATTGAACGTATGTACGTAGGATCCATATATATGTATTTTATATGTGTTTGTCATATCCAGATATGCTTTGCATATTTGTATGTTGTACGCAGTAACGTATCGCACATAACGTTTGTTATACTCGAAGACATCTTTTACTTGTATATAATGAACTCTGCTCTTTTTTTGTACATGTGTATGTTATACTCTGGAACATACTGTATGCTTGTTTGTCATATTCTGGCACAATTTTACAGTTGTATGTTGTACTTTGACATATTATGTACTGTTTTAGTTGTACTTTGTCATATATTGTACTGATGTATGCTGTACTTTTTAATATATATATATATATATATATATATATTATACTATTGTATGCTGTACTTTGTCAAATATTATAATGTTGAACTTTGTCATATATTATACTGTTGTATTTTGTACTTAGTTATATATTATACTATTGTATTTTTCTTTTGTCACATATCTTACGTGGGCACTGCTGGAACATGTCAGCTCATATCATGGGAGTTCATCTCAATTTGATTGCTATCCGCCGGCCATGTTTGACAAACACGTCATCACCGCCACAGTTCAGGAAATGTTTCCAGCTCCATGTTCCAGCCCCGTGGCTGAGCGAACTTTCAAATGACACAATGGGCTCCCCTGGAACAAATTAGATCTCCTTTTGTCCGCCTCAAGCTCTAACCTGATGAGTTAACGGACCTTTTTTTTTCCATTCAGGAGGGCAGTAATAAACATAATCCAAAAAGCAAAGATCACATAGAAGAGTCATCGCCCCTATTTTTCTCTTCCATTTATTTCTTGCTACCCATAACATCTGGTTCTCTTATTGTCAAATCTGATTCACCCCCCCCCCTTTCCCCTTCCCTCGTCCCTTCTGCGTAACATAATCTTATCGTAAAACTGAGGTACCCCGCGGGTCAGCTGACATATGGCGACCAATTATGGTTACATTATCTAGCTGCTTTTTATGTCTTTCTTGCTCATTTCTCCCCCTTTATTACTTGTCAATACCAATTATCGGCCCTTGACACATGTTTCAGAGTTTAGACAATGGTCATACACATCCAGTGGGGTGGAATTTTTTTTTTCCTTATGTATATTTTTTTTTCGCGTTGGAACGTAATTTATTTCTACTCGATACTACATGACAGGACAATTAAATGCCACATTACAGATGACACATTACAGATGACACGTTAAAGATGACACGTTACAGAAATATCCTGAAGGTGTGTCGAGGTGGGGGCGGGGAAGGAAAGGGAAATTTCTAAAAAAAAAATTTCTTGACTATTAATTGGCTGGGTAAAATATGATAATGGTTTGTCGATTTAGTTTTTTATACCATGGGCTGTGTGTGTGTGTGTGGGGGGGTAGTTATGGTGGGATGGTGGGGGCGTGATTGTGTGAAGGAAAATGTGATGGACCGATAGTGTGGGAGGGAGGGGCACAATTTTTAATTGCACGACGAAGTGTAAAACTAGGGATGACATGTGTTTTAATGAATGTGAACAGAATTAGTGTTTGGAAGATGAGTCACCCTTAAGGTGTAGATAGGCATTGTATTAGCAGTCATATTTAACAGAAGAACAAAAATAAAACAACAACTCGTATTGAAGGTGTTAATAAATGAATGCTGTACAAAGGTTGACTTAGTTCACTTCTTTGTAAAACTTTGAACTCGTTAAATTAGGCGGGTGGCAGTTGGGGTAATGGAGTTAACCAATCATAACCAGTAGTTACCGGCCCTTACTACCTACTCTAAATCAGTGGAGGTAATGCAGTTAACCAATCATAACCAGTAGTTACCGGCCCTGACTACCTACTCTAAATCAGTGGGGGTAATCAGTAGTTCTCAAAGTGTGGGTCAGGCTCCAGTGGCGGGTAGCGAACACATTTTTAATTGGGTCCTGACAAAATTCAAATGATGATTAAGAGATGGAGAATCTATTTATATCATATTTACAGCTCTATAACTGTATATTTTACACAAACAACATTTTGTAAGTATACGAAGTAAAATTGGAAATCTATTATTGCAATGACACTTAATGGCGTTAATTAATGACACTTGTTTTCTCATTACTTTAATTGTATTATGTTTTATTTATAGGTGGTTAGTGAAAACAAGATAGTTCTATACGTTAGTGGCTAAATTATAAATTGTTGTCAACGTTGGTCAGGAAGTAAACAAGTTTGAGATCCACTGATAATATTATAGTAACAATCATATCATGACAGTATTACACACACACAGAGTATCATATCATGACAGTATTACACACACACAGAGTATCATATCATGACAGTATTACACACACACAAAGTGTCATATCATGACAGTATTACACACACACATAGTGTCATATCATGACAGTATTACACACACACATAGTGTCATATCATGACAGTATTACACACACACACATAGTATCATATCATGACAGTATTACACACACACAGAGTATCATATCATGACAGTATTACACACACACATAGTGTCATATCATGACAGTATTACACACACACATAGTGTCATAACACGACAGTATTACACACATACACAGAGTATTATATCATGACAGTATTACACAAATGCACAGAGCATTATATCATGACAGTATTACACACACACAGAGTATCATATCATGACAGTATTACACACACACTTAGTGTCATATCATGACAGTATTACACACACACACATAGTGTCATATCACGACAGTATTACACACACAGAGTATGTCCAAAGAAAGACAATGTGT
>JAGDYQ010000117.1:2146926-2158556 GCA_021962125.1 Bulinus truncatus | reverse complement strand
AACGGCTGTAACTCGTTCATTTGTTTACAGATCTATTTACTCAGTGTGTAGATTATACGATGGTTTGACACAGATCTATTTGCTCGGTGTAGCAGATTTATGCAATCCGTTATTTACAGATCTATTTACTCGGTGTAGTTTTTATACATTCGGTTGTTACAGATCTATTTACTCGGTGTAGCAGTTTATACATTCGGTTGTTACAGATCTATTTACTCGGTGTAGCAGATTATACATTCGGTTGTTACAGATCTATTTACTCGGTGTAGCAGTTTATACATTCGGTTGTTACAGATCTATTTACTCGATGTAGCAGTTTATACATTCGGTTGTTACAGATTTATTTACTCGGTGTAGCAGTTTATACGTTCGGTTATTTACGATCTATTTATTGGTGGTAGCAGATTATACATTCCGTTGTTACAGATCTATTTACTCGGTGTAGCAGATTATACATTCCGTTGTTACAGATCTATTTACTCGGTGTAGCAGTTTATACATTCGGTTGTTACAGATCTATTTACTCGGTGTAGCAGTTTATACATTCGGTTGTTACAGATCTATTTACTTGGTGTAGCAGTTTATGCATTCCGTTGTTACAGATCTATTTACTCGGTGTAGCAGTTTATACATTCCGTTGTTACAGATCTATTTACTTGTGGTGTAGCAGTTTATGCATTCCGTTGTTACAGATCTATTTACACGGTGTGACAGTTTATACATTTGTATTATTGGATTGACTTAGGATAATACGATTGAGGTAATTATAGACAGGAAGATTAATGTAACCTGGCAATGTGATTAAACCTCAGAGGACAACAAAAAGTCTAAGAAGATTACAGTAGGTGTTGGATTAAGTTCCAGACAGACTTTGGATTAAGTTCAGTAAACAAAGTTAAAAGAGCTTCAAAAACAACAAAAAAAGACAAAGACCAAAAGTCTGACTGAAGTCTGTCTAAATGTTGTCCACACACAATCTCGGTCACCCGTGTAGATTGTGGTTTCCTCCCCCGTCCCCCACCCCTTCGAGACTTGTGAAAGCCAGTGACCGCTGGCCATTACAGGACTCACTTGAGGTAAAGGAGTATTAGCCAGTCTCTAGTGGTTTGAATGGGAGAGAGCTAAGCCTACATCTATTTCGGTGGAATACAACAGAGGAAATAAAATAAAAATACTGACCCATGTTGTTTTAAAGTTGGCGTCTCTTTTCAAAAGCCCAAAAAATCCTCCAACACATCACCCCTCCCCATTCTTTTTGTCCGTAAAGATTGACACCACAAAACCTAAGAATAAACTTCTTAGCTGAACAGACCTGTGTGTATAGATTGACAGGTTCCTTTAGTGTAGTCTCGAGGGATGTGGGGGTGGATTTTGTTTAAAAAAAAAAAATTTCAGTTCTGTAGAAAATCAGTTGGATTGAGAAAAGAGTAACAATTTAAGTCAAACGTAAAACTATTGTAAAGTAAGTAAAGGTTCCTTTAGTCCTCACGGGCTCATCGGTGGAGGTGAAGTGTAGAATTCATCTGTTACATAGTCGCTGCATATCATGGGGCGTGGGGCTAGTACAATGAACAGCGACTTGACTACTACATTTAAAGCTGGGTGGACTTGGGAACTTTCTCCAGGACCTGAAAGAACCCCGAGGTTTGAAACCTGGGACGATTAACCCTCCCCTTAACGTGTTGACTCTAGACATGAATGTGGTGTCGGATCATGACGTGGAGAACTACTGTATGGTTATAAGACGATGTGGCTTCAATAGGAGAGTCGGGCTGTTTCAATAGGAGAGTCGGGCTGATTCAGTGGGAGACTCGGGCTGATTCAGTGGGAGAGTCGGGCTGATTCAGTGGGAGAGTCGGGCTGATTCAGTGGGAGAGTCGGGCTGATTCAGTGGGAGAGTCGGGCTGATTCAGTGGGAGAGTCTGGCTGATTCAGTGGGAGAGTCGGGCTGATTCAGTGGGAGAGTCTGGCTGATTCAGTGGGAGAGTCGGGCTGATTCAGTGGGAGAGTCGGGCTGATTCAATGGGAGAGTCGTGCTGATTCAGTGGGAGAGTCTGGCTGATTCAGTGGGAGAGTCGGGCTGATTCAGTGGGAGAGTCGGGCTGATTCAATGGGAGAGACGGGCTGATTCAATGGGAGAGTCGGGCTGATTCAGTGGTAGGGAGGTCGTGAGCTTGAGCGGTGAGGTCATGGTCACAGATTCGAATCATGTCAGTTACCATCCACAACGGTTCTCAGTGGCGACTCTATGGCCGTTAAAGATTTGATCATTGTGATAATGGTGTAAAGGGACCAATACAAAAACTGTATCAATTGTTATAAAGTGTCACCTACATAATCAACAGATGCATATCCCATTCTTAAAAAGACGTTTCTTTCATGGAAGTTATTCTTAAAGGAGCATCATGTCCACATGGACGTCTGTCTGGCTATAAAGGAGCAACATGTGCACACGGACGTCTGTCTGGCTATAAAGGAGCATCATGTCCACATGAACGTCTGTCTGGCTATACAGGAGCAACATGTACACATGGACGTCTGTCTGGCTATAAAGGAGCAACATGTACACATGGACGTCTGTCTGGCTATAAAGGAGGATCATGTCCACATGGACGTCTGTCTGGCTATAAAGGAGAATCATGTCCACATGGACGTCTGTCTGGCTATAAAGGAGAATAATGTCCACATGGACGTCTGTCTGGCTATAAAGGAGCATCATGTCCACATGGACGTCTGTCTGGCTATAAAGGAGCAACATGTCCACATGGACGTCTGTCTGGCTCTAAAGAAGCATCATGTCTACATGGACGTCTGTCTGGCTATAAAGGAGCATCATGTCTACATGGACGTCTGTCTGGCTAGTAATTATGACGTCATTCGTATAAGTACGTTATTCTGAGACCTAATTATTACAGTGACGTCAATTCAACAAGGACGTACTTCTTACATAGATGTCATTGTATGGGACGTCTTCTTAGTCTTACAGAACCACCCGTCTTGTAGGTGAGTACATCTAGTTAGGACTCCAATCTCACCGCTACTGCCAACCTGAAATAGCTACAATTGATGTAAAGTCCTGTATCACTACTTGTTTAGTTCACAGCTATCGTCGTAAACTGGTTACATGTAGCAGGGACCCAGTACAGAGAGAGTTGAAACTCTCATCAACAGGTGAACCGAGCGACCATAAAAACTGCAGCTCACATGGGTGTGTGCGTTGTGACAAGTCGCCTAATGAACGCTCGCGCCAGGCTGGTGTATCTGTTTCAGAAGTATCCGGGGTACTCACCCACAGCTCATCTGATGCTGGTAGGGACGGGGGAGGGGAGCAATGTGGTTTCTCTTTCACTCGCTGCAAACATTATCTACTTTGACATCGATCTAAGCTGGTACATCCACAGACACTAACTGGGTTACTCCCCCCCCCACGGCAGTCTGTGCCCCCCCCTTCCTACCTATTACAGTAACAATCCATTTTCTGTGATGATGTATGTATGGTGTATCTAACCAATGGTGTCTGTATGGTGTATCAACATGGTGTCTGTATGGTGTATCAACATAGTGTCTGTATGGATTGTATCAACATGGTGTCTGTATGGTGTATCAACATGGTGTCTGTATGGTGTATCAACATGGTGTCTGTATGGTGTATCAACATGGTGTCTGTATGGTGCATCAACATGGTGTCTGTATGTGGTATCAACTTGGTGTCTGTGGTGTTAATCATGGCGTCTGTATGGTGTATCACCATGATGTCTGTATGGTGTATTACCATGATGTCTATATGGTATATCACTATGATGTCTGTATGGTATATCACCATGATGTCTGTATGGTGTACCACCATGGTGTCTGTCATTGTTTATTGCCATGATGTATGTATGGTGTATCATCATGATGTCGCTATCACCATGATGTATTCATTCTATTAAGACGTGAGCCAGCAGGGAAGACTTGAGAGCAGTAGAATGATCTCTCGCTCATGTTGGGAAGTTATTACTGACTTTGAATGAATGAGACAGCACAATAAATAGATAGCGACTTTTTGAATAATACGGTTATAGCAGACTTTTTAAGAAGATACTCGCTGGATGTATTAATTAGGTACTAAGCTATGTAGCATATAGTGTACATTATATCCAGGTGGATGGGGTTGATAGACAGAGAGATAGATTTCAGAGAGTAAAATACCTGAGGGTAGATAGGTTGGTTCTTAGCAGTGACAAGATAATTCAGATTGGTGTACAACTGATAGATATATAAATACATGCAAAGATAATAGATAGATACATAAATAGATAGGTAAAAAGTAGATGATAAACATAGGTGGAGATAAATAGGGCAGATAGATAGATAGATAGGATAGACGGATAGACTGATAGTCTTATAGAATGATAGACTGATAGATGGATAAACAGGATAGATAGTTAGATGGTCTGATAAATAAACAGATAGATAGATTGATGTATAGATATATAGTCTGATAAAACAGATAGTAGATTGATAAATAGGATACATAGTCTGATAAATTGATATGTAGACTGATAAATAGAGAGGACTGATACATAGATAGACTGATAAATAGATAGACTGATTACACGATAAATAAGCAGTCAAACATACATACAGACAAAGTCAAAACAAATTTCGTTCCAATTCAAGATTTCTGTCGAGTCAGTAAAATAGAAACTAAAAACCCAGCAAGACAGGCCGACTTGAAATAAGGGGAGATAAAAATAACAGGGGAGAGAAATTGGACTCCTCCCAGGGTTTAGTTTATGGAGTCTGTGCAGAGAACCTCAAGTCGCCTTGCACATTGCACCATTCAGTGGTAAATAAAGACACGGGAAGTCTAAATGTGCACATTGCACTGATTCATTAGGTAGGAGAAAATCGATGTGTCCAGAGGACCAGTGGCTGGTTTATTACTCCCGTAAATAACTCAAGTCCTAGATATAAATGGTAGAGTCCTGAAGATAAAAATCACGTGACATGGACTTCAAATTAAATCTTCAGACTCAGCGTGGATCGGAGTTGCCAGAAATAAAAAAAACATGGCGGAATGTCAGCCTGCAGAGAATGGTTGCGGGAGGGGGGGACTTTAGATATTTTTTTTAGTTTCGCAGTTTTTGTAATACGTATACAGACAATGTGGCCGTTTTATGGATAGATATATAGATTACTTGTGGAAAGATAGATAGATTGATAGATATATAGATAGATTGAAAGATATATAGATAGGCAGAAAGATAGATAGATTTGATAGATATATAGAAAGATTGGCAGAATGGTAGATAGATAGATAGCTAAATATATATTGATAGATATATAGATAGATTGGCAGAAAGATAGATTGATAGATAGATTAATAGATATATAGATAGATTGGCAGAAAGATAGATATATAGATAAATAGATAGATTGATAGATATATAGATGGATTGGCAGAAAAGTGCAAACACAGACATACAGACAGTTAAATATGATGTATGTCTAATATTGTTGCACAGGGATATAGGAAGATATAAATACATTTATGATGTATGTCTTAATATTGTTGGCACAGGATATAGGAAAATATAAATACATTTACAATAAGCATTTAAATGTTCAATTATAGGAACCAAGCAAACAAAGATAAATATACTAATTAAGGCATGAAACATATTTATGGAGTTGGTATGGGAAGATTAATGACGGGCTTTTAACACCCAATCATACATATTTAGTATCTAGATTAGTCAAATCACCTTTCTTAAGTTACTTCGTTAAGTTCAAAGTACACATGACAAGTAAGTCTAATGGTGGTTTTGGTTAAGCAATCACACACGCACACACACACACACGCACACACTAGATGAACTATGTCTTAGTCTGCTCCTGTCAAACTGTTCAAACTTCGCCACGGTTCACTATCTCCACACACTAAATGAGAGGAAGGCTGTCTCAGTGCTATGTCATTAAGTAATCGTCTCCAACATTTCTTTACAGCTTCAAACGCCTTACTTAACGCTAGTCCTTACCCTTAACACCCGTACACACACACATATATACACATACATACCATTCCACAACCCATCAACCCTTCCACCACTACAACCTTTCACCACTACAATCCTTCTATATAGCAGTTTTAAAGTGCAACAGTGTCGTCAAAATTTCTGTACCTTATTTAAGATAAGAGAAATTGTCAGTGATATGTATATAGGTCTACAATTTACAAGTACTAGTGTATGTAACTACATGTATATAGGTCTACACTTCACAAGCACTAGTGTATGTAACTACATGTATATAGGTCTACAATTTACAAGTACTAGTGTATGTAACTACATGTATATAGGTCTACAATTTGGCAAGTACTAGTGCATGGAACTACAGGTATATAGGTCTATTACAATTTACAAGTACTAGTGCATGGAACTACAGGTATATAGGTCTACACCCTTCATGCTACTCAGTGCATGGAACTACAGGTATATAGGCCTCACATATATTTAGGTCTACATACATTGGTTTTCATGTTTATATGAGTAGCGCTTACAAATGTCATTGAATTTCAATGTTAAAGCTACCCAAGTTCAAGCGACAGTTTTTATGGATAACCAAACTCAGCGACTACTTTAAGGCCCCATGTAAAAAGAGGCCCTTTTAACTATTAATTTCTATCCTATATATTCCACAAGAGAGCCCACCCCTCCCGGAAAGGCACTTTTGCCACGGGCCTCAAGACCCCCCCCCCCCACTCTGGATGTTGCTGTCTATGGGCCTCAAATAGATAAGGAGTATTTTAGTGTATACATATTGAATCCCGCATTGGGACCACATACAAACTGTGGATTAATTTCCAATATGATAAGCCAATCACAGTGAGTTTAATTTAGTTCTAATTTAATATCAAAAGTCTACAAAAAACATATTGTATCTAACCGTCTCATATGTTACATGTAATAAATGCTGGTTTCACATCTATAAATCACAGTGTTTATATAATAATGATGATCTACTGAAACTGAAAGTTATCATTGAATACGATATCATCCTTCCATTAATTATGCCAACAAGAAATATAGTATTTAAGTTAACGTCTTTTTTTAAACTTAAATTGTTCTGAGAATTCATATAAAAAAAGTTCTAATGATTTTTCCCCCACTTTCAATTATATTTACCCCCCATTTAATTTATGACTTTAAAAAATGAACTAAAAAATATTTTCTTGTATTCTTTCATAGAAAAATGTAAATATAATTTTATAAACAAACATTTTCCCACTCGGAAAGAAAGTCATTAATTGGTAAATAACTAAAAAAAAAAACAAATTATAAAATTGTTGACTGTCGGTTTAATCAAGTGACCGTGAAAATGTCAATCATTCGAGGACCAATGTGAAACGAAACTCAACAGAAAACTAACTTACCTTCTCCACAGTTTTATATATCCACACCTGATACGAAACATTGTTTTTAAATGACATACTGTGACCACAAGCAAACTATCGCAGTTATGTACACTTGACCTCTACCTGGTCTGTACGAGAGCAGCGATTGGAGAGGTATGTTAGTGTGTGTGTGTGTGTGTGTGTGTCCTCCCTTACTTCCGACAACCCCCCTGTTCCCGCCATACCCCACATTGTAACAACCCCGTAAATGAAAAAAAAAAGCTGTTGAAAGATAGAATGTTAACAGTGTATTGTATATGTAAACCAGTTGTTGAAGAGAATGTTAACATAGTATTGAAAGTGTAGATCAGAACCACAAATGACCCTCATAATGTTCTTTTGGAAACACAAAAAAAATAAAAATAAATGTCAAATGACGTAATCAATCTGTGTGTGGACCTGTGTTAAGTCATGATGTGTTGAGTTACTTGTCTAGTTGTGTGGTGATGTCTTCACGCAGGTAATCAATTTATTAAACAGGAAATTAAAATGGCCTTGAGGTGACCTGTACAATTTCGCGGTTTAAAAGGTAGTAGCCAGTTCATTAAATAAACCGAAACTTAAACTTACTTACCAATTACCACCACCACCACCACCTAGTCTACGGCCACGCCCATTCGCTCCATTTCATTAGCATGGGTCATGATCAAGGCGGAAGTCATTGGGTTGAATTCTGTCTGAAACTGATTTTGATTACTTTGTACTCTGTACGACTCCGAGGGAGGTGGGGGGAAGGAGGGGAGGGGAGGGGTGGATAATATGATGGTCTCCTAGGAAATATCAGCCACGGGACCAGAACGAATGCTAGGCTTGGTCCGTCCGTTTAATCCAGACCTTGTTAGGTATTGTCTGTTGTTGTTTTTTTCTATTTAGAAATACCCTCTCCTCTTATCTCCCTTCTCGTATCGATGGAACATACAATATTAGCGCACATTAGAAGACCTGGATTGGAACTGTTGATGTGTTTTCTAATTAACTTGACATGTTTTGTCACTAGATGATGTCGTGAGTGCTATATATTTGTTGTTGGGGAGGAAGTAAAATATACCTAGGGGGGAACTACAATATACCTAGGGGGAACTATAATATACCTAGGAGAACTACACAATGCCTAGGGAAACAACAACATGCTTAGGGGAACTATAATATACCTAGGGGAACTACAACATGCCTAGGGGAACTACAATATACCTTTCTTTGATTTTGTTTAATTTTTATTTGAATTCTAACAGCATGGTTCCAGAGATTATATTATCATGATGTAAGATCTGAAGCATCTATCTAAACTCAAAAGGGAATTTAGAATAAATCAAATTGAATGCGCATCGTCCATTTGAACTGATTTTTTTCGAAAGCCGCCATATTGGTGCATTATTCTATTAGGTATCAATACTTAGGACGACTTAGGTGCAAAGCTATTAAAAAGGTAATTAACACAAACAGCGGCATTTTGGAATTATTATTGGAGGACATTTTAAATATCGATGAGCTTTCTGTGATATTATTCTATAGTGTCTACAATACGGCGACAAGCAGCCCCTTTTGGCCCGCGGATCAAAAGTTTTTCCGCTCTTCTGACCTAGACTCAAGATAACAGTAAGGGGTTAGGCAATTAGTTTTATACAACCGAAACATAACAATTTCTTCTGTGCTATTGAAGCGTATGCATTGTGTGTGCGTGTGTGTGTGTGCGTGTGTGTGTGTGTGTGTGTGCGTGTGTGTGAGCGTGTGTGTGTGTGTTCGTGTGCGTGTGGTATTAAATGTACGTGTGTGCGTGATGTGTATGTGGGGGTAGGGGGGGTCATAGTTTACCAGTCCAAATGAGACAGGGGGTCATAATTTACAAAACCACCTGAGACAGGGGTCATAGCTCACTAGTCCACCTGAGACTTGAACTAACAAGTTCCAAGAAGTAAACATTAAACAAAAAGTACAAAAGTGGATTGTTGGACAAATAAAGTTTAATGGCAGCTTTGTTTCTGGTTTGTGGGTGGGACATTTGAATTGGGAAGCAGCCAAGGTATCTGTGTAAGGCTGCCCTGTGTGCAGGTAATACAACTTGAAGGTGATCATGTCTCTGAAAATGTCCCCTGCCAAGTCGGTACGTGATTTATGACTTAACAGAGACATTTGACATGCTGGGGGTTCCCCATTTATTATCTGAAGGAGTGGATTGAAAATATTTTAGTGGGTTAGTTCAGGGGTGGGCATTCTTTTTCTACGAAGGGCCACATTGAAAACTTGATCGTTATCGGCGGGCCGCATATATATATATTTTGTATAGTTCAATAACAATTTACAACTTATGAAAATATGAATTAATGATAATAATGGTAATATCACAATATACCGTAATAACCACGTATTTGTCATTTTATTGCAAATTCACACTCTATTACACATGCACATTACATTTTTAAAATAATAATTTAATCAGTTACTAATTTAGTAATAAGACTTCAACTATTTTAAATTATTTTAACAAAAGTTGATTGCAGTTAGCTTTCCACATCGATCGTTTCTTGTTTATTTTCATACAAGGAAACGTTTGCTCACAAATGTATGTTGACCCAAATAGTGACTTCTGCTTGGCAGCAAAGAATTTAGGTGTGTAAATGCTTAAAAAAATCCTTAAAACTCCAGCAGATTTTAACTTCTCCTTCAGGTCATAATCTGCTTATAGGTCAAGCAGCTCTAACTAATATTCTGGAGCCATAAAACCGATTTAATATCCCTAGATTCGAGTCAAATAGTCGCAACAAAATTTCAAATGGAGCGAAAACTCCAAACAAAAAAAAAATTAATATCCACATAGGATCCCAACTTGTACAGAGACGGACCGCATAATCTACTCTGAGGGGCCGCATGCGGCCCGCGGGTGGTAGTTTGTCCAACCCTGGCTTAGTTAAATAAATGGGAGTGATATGGGCGCCTAGTGTTGAATAGAGGACATTGTTGGGAAATGTCGTTGATGATGACAATGATAATAAAAATTTAAACCTAACCATATGAAGGTGTAAAGCTGTCACGTGTTCGGTTGTAAAATGTTAGTCATGTAAAGGTCTTACAGTGAATACTGAAAAATTAAAATATAAGAAGACCAATGATTCAGAGAACAAGGAAATGAAGAAGAAAGTAATGGGGGTGGAAAGGATTGTTTTTGTTGGCTCTGAGTGTGATACAGTCAGCACTAATTGTTTACAATTGTGACTCATGGCTGTTAATGAGTAAATGTAAGGGAGACAATCGTACATAGCAGTCAGGGAAGATAAACTCAGGAATTCATATGCAGCCATTGCTTCTCACTATAGTCTGGCAAACAAAGCTGAATATGTTCTTGAGATAGAATGAACTAATCTCTAATGTGGGTAAAACAAAAATCCAATATTCAATCAAATGTTTCCCGATCAGTTTGCAGTGCCAGAGCTAGGGTACAAATCGCCCGAGGGGAGATACTAACACAAATTGACCAGAGTTTTGTTTTGAAGTCAAATTATTTACACTGATGTCGGCGACATTTAATGTCATGTCATTTACTACTGTCGAGGGTTCTCTGATATGTGGGGAAGGGGTGATTGGTCTCAAGTCACGAGAGTCACATAGAATACTGTTAGTTAAAATACCAACATATCCTGATCAGGCTATGTTGATATGATACAACTCATTGGCTGTGTGACTAGTAGATTAATGTAGCAGATAAGAATATCTAATTATACAAATATGTCTGAGTGTTATGTTTCACCTCATTCTAGCTGTACATATTAACTTATTCCCAGTCGAAGTCCCTGTAAGAATGAGATGAAATCTCTTAGATCCTATCAAACACTAATGAGACGATTTTTACCCCACGACCATCTGTCTCCCCCTCCTCCCCTTCCCCACTTATCCTGTCGCCACAACCCATAAAACTATATCGCCATCTTGCCTGTCAATTGACACATTGAAGTTTGACTGTATTATAAACAATACGATATCTGAATGCCACACTTCACTACTGACCACGTTATCAGACAGACAGGTCAAGCAGGATGGATTATGTTGGGTGTGTGAACATTAAGGGGCTCCCAAGAAAAAAATCGGGCCTTAAAAACGGTGCTTGCTGACTTATTTCGTGTTACTGTAATCAATTGTACAGTATTTTACACAATCGATTCATTTCTGATATTTACTTTGACTTTCATCTTGGCGCCAT
>JAGDYQ010000117.1:2127147-2146426 GCA_021962125.1 Bulinus truncatus | reverse complement strand
GACTTTCTCTCATGTGTACACGTCTTTGTGTGTGTGTACGCTTGTGTGTATGTTTGTGTGAGTTGTGTGTATGTGAGTGTGAGTGGTGTGTATGTGTGTGTGAGTGGTGTGTATGTGTGTGTGAGTGGTGTGTATGTGTGTGTGAGTGTGGAGTATGTGTGTGTGAGTTGTGTGTATGTTAGTGTGAGTGTTATGTATGTGTGTGAGTGGTGAGTATGTGTGTGTGAGTGGTGAGTATGTGTCTGTGAGTGGTGAGTGTGTGTGTGAGTGGTGAGTATGTGTGTGTGAGTGGTGAGTATGTTTGTGTGAGTGGTAAGTATGTGTGTGTGAGTGGTGAGTATGTTTGTGTGAGTTGTGTGTATGTGTGTATGAGTGGTGAGTATGTGTGTGTGAGTGGTGAGTATGTGTGTGAGTGGTGAGTACGTTTTTGTGAGTGGTGTGTATGTGTGTGAGTGGTGAGTATGTGTGTGAGTGGTGAGTATGTGTGTGGGTGGTGAGTATGTTTGTGTGAGTTGTGTGTATGTGTGTGAGTGGTGAGTGTGTGTTAGTAGAATGTGTGTGAGTGGTGAGTATGTGTGTGTGAGTGGTGTTTATGTGTGTGTCGGTGGTGTGTATGTGTGTGTGAGTGGTGAGTATGTGTGTGTGAGATGTGTGTATGTTTGTGTGAGTTGTGTGTATAGGTGTGTGAGTGGTGAGTATGTGTGTGGGTGGTGTGTATGTGTGTGTGAGTGGTGTGTATGTGTGTGTGAGTGGTGAGTATGTGTGTGTGAGTGGTAAGTGTGTGTGTGTGAGTTGTGTGTATGTGTGTGTGAGTGGTGAGTATGTGTGTGTGAGTTGTGTATATGTTTGTGTGAGTGGTGAGTATGTGTGTGTGAGTGGTGAGTATGTGTGTGAGTTGTGTGTATGTTTGTGTGAGTGGTGAGTATGTGTGTGTGAGTGGTAAGTATGTGTGTGAGTGGTGTGTATGTGTGTGTGAGTGGTGAGTGTGTGTGTGTGTGAGTGGTGTGTATGTGTGTGTGAGTGGTGTGTATGTGTGTGTGAGTGGTGAGTATGTGTGTGTGAGTGGTGAGTATGTGTGTGAGTGGTGTGTATGTGTGTGTAAGTGGTGAGTATGTGTGTGTGAGTGGTGAGTTTGTGTGAGTGGTGAGTATGTGTGTGAGTGGTGTGTATGTGTGTGTGAGTGGTGAGTATGTGTGTGTGAGTGGTGTGTATGTGTGTCTGAGTGGAGTGTATGTGTGTGAGTGGTGAGTATGTGTGTGTGAGTGGTGAGTTTGTTTGTGTGAGTGGTAAGTATGTGTGTGAGTGGTGAGTATGTGTGTGTGAGATGTGTGTATGTTTGTGTGAGTTGTGTGTATAGGTGTGTGAGTGGTGAGTATGTGTGTGGGTGGTGTGTATGTGTGTGTAAGTGGTGTGTATGTGTCTGTGAGTGGTAAGTATGTGTGTGTGAGTTGTGTGTATGTGTGTGTGAGTGGTGAGTATGTGTGTGTGAGTTGTGTATCTGTTTGTGTGAGTGGTGAGTATGTGTGTGTGAGTGGTGAGTATGTGTGTGAGTTGTGTGTATGTTTGTGTGAGTGGTGAGTATGTGTGTGTGAGTGGTAAGTATGTGTGTGAGTGGTGTGTATGTGTGTGTGAGTGGTGAGTATGTGTGTGTGAGTGGTGTGTATGTGTGTGTGAGTGGTGAGTATGTGTGTGTGAGTGGTGAGTAAGTGTGTGAGTGGTGTGTATGTGTGTGTGAGTGGTGAGTATGTGTGTGTGAGTGGTGTGTATGTGTGTGTGAGTGGTGAGTATGTGTGTGTGAGTGGTGTGTATGTGTGTCTGAGTGGTGTGTATGTGTGTGAGTGGTGAGAATGTGTGAATGGTGTGTATGCGTGTGTAAGTGGTGAGTATGTGTGTGTGAGTGGTGAGTTTGTTTGTGTGAGTGGTAAGTATGTGTGTGAGTGGTGTGTATGTTTGTGTGAGTGGTGAGTATGTGTGTGTGAGTTGTGTGTATGTTTGTGTGAGTGGTAAGTATGTGTGTGTGAGTGGTGAGTATGTGTGAGTGAGTGGTGTTTAATTGTGAGTGAGTGGTGTTTATGTGTGTGAGTGGTATGTGTGTGATTGAGTGGTGTGTATGGGTTTGTGAGTGGTGTGTATGTGTGTGTGAGTGGTGAGTATGTGTGTGTGAGTGGTGAGTATGTCTGTGTGAGTGGTGTGTATGTGTGTGTGAGTGGTGAGTATGTGTGTGTGAGTGGTGAGTATGTGTGTGTGAGTGGTGTGTATGTGTGTGTGAGTGGTGAGTATGTGTGAGTGAGTGGTGTTTATGTGTGTGAGTTGTATGTGTGTGAGTGAGTGGTGTGTATGGGTTTGTGAGTGGTGAGTATGTGTGTGTGAGTGGTGAGTATGTGTGTGAGTGGTTTGTATGTGTGTGTGAGTTGTGTGTATGTGTGTGTGAGTGGTGTGTATGTGTGTGTGAATGGTGTGTATGTGTGGGTGAGTGGTGAGTATGTGTGTGTGAGTTGTTTGTATGTTTGTGTGAGTGGTGAGTATGTGTATGTGAGTGGTGAGTATGTTTGTGTGATTGGTGAGTATGTGTGTGAGTGGTGAGTATGTGTGTGTGAGTGGTGAGTATGTGTGTGTGAGTGGTGAGTATGTTAGTGTGTGTGGTGAGTATGTATGTGTGAGTTGTGTGTTTGTTTGTGTGAGTTGTGTGTGTGTGAGTGGTTTGTATGTTTGTGTGAGTTGTGTGTATGTTTGTGTGAGTGGTATTTATGTGTGTGTGAGTTGTGTGTATGTTTTTTTTGTTGTGTATGTGTGTGTGACTGGTGTGTATGTGTGTGTGTGAGTTGTGTGTATATTTGTGTTAGTTGTGTGTATGTGTGTGAGTGGTGTGTATGTGTGTGTGAGTGGTGTGTATGTGTGTGTGAGTGGTGAGTATGTGTGTGAGTGGTAAGGTTGTGTGTTATAGTGGTGTGTATGTGTGTGTGAATGGTAAGTATGTTTGTGTGACTGTTGAGTATGTGTGTGTGAGTGGTGTGTATGTGTAAGTGGTTTGTATGTGTGTGTGAGTGGTGTGTATGTGAAAGTGGTTTGTATGTGTGTCTGAGTGGTGTGTATGTGTGTGAGTGGTGTGTATGTGTGATTGAGTGGTGTGTATGTGTGGGTGAGTGGTGTGTATGTGTATGTGTGAGTGGTGTGTATGTGTGTAAGTGGTGTGTATGTGTGAATGAGTGGTGTGCATGTGTGTGTGAGTGGTGTTTATATATGTGTTTCAGTGGTTATTATATGTGTAAGTGGTTTGTATGTGTGTTGTTCTTGTGTGTGTAAGTGGTATGTATGTGTCTGAGCGTTGTGTGTGTGAGGGATGTATATTTGTGAGTGAGTGGTTTGTATGTGTATGTGAGTGCTGTATATGTGTGTGAGTGGTGTTGTTGTGTATGTGTGAGTGATGTTTGTGTGAGTGAGTGGTGTGCATGTGTGTGTGAGTGGTGAGTATGTGTGTGTGAGTGGTTTGTATATTTGTGTGAGTTGTGTGTATGTGTGTGAGTGGTGTGTATGTGTGTGTGAGTGGTGAGTATGTGTGTGTGAATGGTGAGTATGTGTGTGTGAGTTGTGTGTATGTTTGTGTGAGTTGTGTGTATGTGTGTGTGAGTGGTGAGTATGTGTGTGAGTGGTGTGTATGTGTGTGAGTGGTGTGTATGTGTGTGTGAGTGGTGTGTATGTGTGTGTGAGGGGTAAGTATGTGTGTGTGAGTTGTGTGTATGTGTGTGTGAGTGGTGAGTATGTTTGTGTGAGTTGTGTGTATGTTTGTGTGAGTGGTGAGTATGTGTGTGTGAGTGGTGAGTATGTGTGTGAGTTGTGTGTATGTTTGTGTGAGTGGTGAGTATGTGTGTGTGAGTGGTGAGTATGTGTGTGTGAGTGGTGTGTATGTGTGTGTGAGTGGTGATTATGTGTGTGAGTGGTGTGTATGTGTATGTGAGTGGTGAGTATGTGTGTGTGAGTGGTGTGTATGTGTGTGTAAGTGGTGTGTACGTGTGTGTGAGTGGTGAGTATGTGTGTGAGTGGTGTGTATGTGTGGGTGGGTGGTGTGTATGTGTGTCTGAGTGGTGTGTATGTGTGTGTGGGTGGTGAGTATGTGTGTGAATGGTGTGTATGCGTGTGTGAGTGGTGTGTATGTGTGTGAGTGGTGAGTATGTGTGTGTGAGTGGTGAGTATGTGTGTGAGTGGTGTGTATGTGTGTGTGAGTGTTTAGTATGTGTGTGTGAGTTGTGTGTATGTTAGTGTGAGTGTTATGTATGTGTGTGAGTGGTGAGTATGTGTGTGTGAGTGGTGAGTATGTGTCTGTGAGTGGTGAGTATGTTTGTATGAGTGGTAAGTATGTGTGTGTGAGTGGTGAGTATGTTTGTGTGAGTTGTGTGTATGTGTGTATGAGTGGTGAGTATGTGAGTGTGAGTGGTGAGTATGTGTGTGAGTGGTGAATACGTTTGTGTGAATGGTGTGTATGTGTGTGAGTGGTGAGTATGTGTGTGAGTGGTGAGTATGTGTGTGGGTGGTGAGTATGTTTGTGTGAGTTGTGTGTTTGTGTGTGAGTGGTGAGTTTGTGTGAGTGGTATGTGTGTGAGGGGTGACTATGTGTGTGTGAGTGGTGTTTATGTGTGTGTCGGTGGTGAGTATGTGTGTGTGAGTGGTGAATATGTGTGTGTGAGTGGTGAGTATGTGTTTGTGAGATGTGTGTATGTTTGTGTGAGTTGTGTGTATAGGTGTGTGAGTGGTGAGTATGTGTGTGAGTGGTGTGTGAGTGGTGTGTATGTGTGTGTAAGTGGTGAGTATGTGTGTGTGAGTGGTAAGTACGTGTGTGTGAGTTGAGTGTATGTGTGTGTGAGTGGTGAGTATGTGTGTGTGAGTTGTGTATATGTTTGTGTGAGTGGTGAGTATGTGTGTGTGAGTGGTGAGTATGTGTGTGTGTTGTGTGTATGTTTGTGTGAGTGGTGAGTATGTGTGTGTGAGTGGTAAGTATGTGTGTGAGTGGTGTGTATGTGTGTGTGAGTGGTGAGTATGTGTGTGTGAGTGGTGTGTATGTGTGTGTGAGTGGTGAGTATGTGTGTGTGAGTGGTGAGTATGTGTGTGAGTGGTGTGTATGTGTGTGTAAGTGGTGAGTATGTGTGTGTGAGTGGTCTGTATGTGTGTGTGAGTGGTGTGTATGTGTGTGTGAGTGGTGAGTATGTGTGAGTGAGTGGTGTGTATGTGTGTCTGAGTGGTGTGTATGTGTGTGAGTGGTGAGTATGTGTGTGAATGGTGTGTATGTGTGTGTGAGTTGTGTGTATGTTTGTGTGAGTGGTGAGTATGTGTGTGTGAGTGGTGAGTTTGTGTGAGTGAGTGGTGTTTAATTGTGAGTGAGTGGTGTTTATGTGTGTGAGTGGTATGTGTGTGATTGAGTGGTGTGTATGGGTTTGTGAGTGGTGTGTATGTGTGTGTGAGTGGTAAGTATGTGTGTGTGAGTGGTGAGTATGTGTGTGTGAGTTGTGTGTATGTGTGTGTGAGTGGTGAGTATGTATGTGTGAGTGGTGAGTATGTGTGTGTGAGTATTGAGTATGTGTGTGTGAGTGGTGAGTATGTGTGTGTGAGTGGTGAGTATGTGTGTGTGAGTGGTGAATATGTGTGTGAGTTGTGTGTATGTGTGTGTGAGTGGTGAGTATGTGTGTGTGAGTGGTGTGTATGTGTGTGTGAGTGGTGAGTAAGTGTGAGTGAGTGGTGTTTATGTGTGTGAGTTGTATGTGTGTGAGTGAGTGGTGTATATGGGTTTGTGAGTGGTGAGTATGTGTGTGTGAGTGGTGAGTATGTGTTTGAGTGGTGTGTATGTGTGTGTGAGTTGTGTGTATGTGTGTGTGAGTGGTGAGCATGTGTGTGAATGTTGTTTATGTGTGTGTGAGTGGTGAGTATGTGTGTGTGAGTTGTTTGTATGTTTGTGTGAGTGGTGAGTATGTGTGTGTGAGTGGTGAGTATGTTTGTGTGATTGGTGAGTATGTGTGTGAGTGGTGAGTATGTGTGTGTGAGTGGTGACTATGTGTGTGTGAGTGGTGAGTATGTGTGTGTGAGTGGTGATTATGTGTGTGTGAGTGGTGTGTATGTGTGTGAGTGGTGAGTATGTTAGTGTGTGTGGTGAGTATGTGTGTGTGAGTTGTGTGTTTGTTTGTGTGAGTTGTGTGTGTGTGTAAGTGGTTTGTATGTTTTTGTGAGTTGTGTGTATGTTTGTGTGAGTGGTGTGTATGTGTGTGTGAGTTGTGTGTATGTTTTTTTGAGTTGTGTGTATGTGTGTGTGACTGGTGTGTATGTGTGTGTTTGAGTTGTGTGTATATTTGTGTGAGTTGTGTGTATGTGTGTGAGTGGTGTGTATGTGTGTGTGAGTGGTGTGTATGTGTGTGTGAGTGGTGTGTATGTGTGTGTGAGTGGTGAGTATGTGTGTGTGAGTTGTGTGTATGTGTGTGTGAGTGGTGAGGTTGTGTGTTATAGTGGTGTGTATGTGTGTGTGAGTGGTATGGGTGTGATTGAGTGGTGTGTATGGGTTTGTGAGTGGTGTGTATGTGTGTGTGAGTGGTGAGTATGTATGTGAGTGGTGTGTATGTGTGTGTAAGTGGTGAGTATGTGTGTGTGAGTGGTGTGTATGTGTGTGTGAGTGGTGTGTATGTGTGTGTGAGTGGTGTGTATGTGTGTGTGAGTGGTGTGTATGTGTGTGTGAGTGGTGTGTATGTGTGTGTGAGTGGTGAGTATGTGTGTGTGAGTGGTGAGTATGTGTGTGAGTGGTGTGTATGTGTGTAAGTGGTGAGTATGTGTGTGTGAGTGATGTGTATGTGTGTGTGAGTGGTGTGTATGTGTGTGTGAGTTTTGAGTATGTGTGTGAGTGGTGTGTATGTGTGTCTGAGTGGTGTGTATGTGTGTGAGTGGTGAGTATGTGTGTGAATGGTGTGTATTCGTGTGTGAGTGGTGAGTATGTGTGTGTGAGTGGTGAGTTTGTGTGTGTGAGTGGTAAGTATGTGTGTGAGTGGTGTGTATGTTTGTGTGAGTGGTGAGTATGTGTGTTAGTTGTGTGTATGTTTGTGTGAGTGTTGAGTATGTGTGTGTGAGTGGTGAGTATGTGTGTGTGAGTGGTGAGTATGTGTGTGTGAGTATTAAGTATGTGTGTGTGAGTGGTGAGTATGTGTGTGTGAGTGGTGAGTATGTGTGTCTGGGTGGTGAATATGTGTGTGAGTTGTGTGTATGTGTGTGTGAGAGGTGAGTATGTGTGTGTGAGTGGTGTGTATGTGTGTGTGAGTGGTGAGTATGTGTGAGTGAGTGGTGTGTATGTTTGTGTGAGTGGTGAGTATGTGTGTGTGAGTGGTGAGTATGTTTGTGTGATTGGTGGGTATGTGTGTGAGTGGTGAGTATGTGTGTGTGAGTGGTGAGTATGTGTGTGTGAGTGGTGAGTATGTGTGTGTGAGTGGTGATTATGTGTGTGTGAGTGGTGTGTATGTGTGTGTGAGGGGTGAGTATGTTAGTGTGTGTGGTGAGCATGTATGTGTGAGTTGTGTGTTTGTTTATGTGAGTTGTGTGTGTGTGTGAGTGGTTTGTATGTTTGTGTGAGTTGTGTGTATGTTTGTGTGAGTGGTGTGTATGTGTGTGTGAGTTGTGTGTATGTTTTTTTTGTTGTGTATGTGTGTGTGACTGGTGTGTATGTGTGAGTGGTGAGTTGTGTGTATATTTGTGTTAGTTGTGTGTATGTGTGTGAGTGGTGTGTATGTGTGTGTGAGTGGTGTGTATGTGTGTGTGAGTGGTGAGTATGTGTGTGAGTTGTGTGTATGTGTGTGTGAGTGGTGAGGTTGTGTGTTCTAGTGGTGTGTATGTGTGTGTGAGTGGTGAGTATGTTTGTGTGACTGTTGAGTATGTGTGTGTGAGTGGTGTGTATGTGTAAGAGGTTTGTATGTGTGTGTGAGTGGTGTGTATGTGAAAGTGGTTTGTATGTGTGTCGGAGTGGTGTGTATGTGTGTGAGTGGTGTGTATGTGTGATTGAGTGGTGTGTATGTGTGGGTGAGTGGTGTGTATGTGTATGTGTGAGTGGTGTGTATGTGTGTGAGTGGTGTGTATGTGTGAATGAGTGGTGTGCATGTGTGTGTGAGTGGTGTTTATATATGTTTCAGTGGTTATTATATGTGTAAGTGGTTTGTATGTGTGTGTTGTTCTTGTGTGTGTAAGTGGTATGTATGTGTCTGAGCGTTGTGTGTGTGAGGGATGTATATTTGTGAGTGAGTGGTTTGTATGTGTGTGTGAGTGCTGTGTATGTGTGTGAGTGGTGTTGTTGTGTATGTGTGAGTGATGTTTGTGTGAGTGAGTGGTGTGTATGTGTGTGTGAGTGGTGAGTATGTGTGTGTGAGTGGTTTGTATGTTTTCTGTGAGTGGTGAGTATGTGTGTGTGAGTGGTGAGTATGTTTGTGTGATTGGTGAGTATGTGTGTGTGAGTGGTGAGCATGTGTGTGTGAGTGGTGAGTATGTGTGTGAGTGGTGTGTATGTGTGTGTGAGTGCTGAGTGTGTGTGTGTGAGTTGTGAGTATATTTGTGTGAGTGGTGATTATGTGTGTGTGAGTGGTGTGTATGTGTGTGTGAGTGGTGAGTATGTTAGTGTGTGTGGTGAGTATGTGTGTGTGAGTTGTGTGTATGTTTGTGTGAGTTGTGTGTATGTGTGTGTGAGTGGTTTGTATGTTTGTGTGAGTTGTGTGTATGTGTTTGTGAGTGGTGTGTATGTGTGTGTGAGTGGTGAGTATGTGTGTGTGAGTGGTGAGTATGTGTGTGAGTTGTGTGTATGTTTGTGTGAGTGGTGAGTATGTGTGTGTGAATGGTGAGTATGTGTGTGTGAGTGGTGAGTATGTGTGTGTGAATGGTGAGTATGTGTGTGTGAGTTGTGTGTATGTTTGTGTGAGTTGTGTGTATGTGTGTGTGAGTGGTGAGTATGTCTGTGAGTGGTGTGTATGTGTGTGAGTGGTGTGTATGTGTGTGTGAGTGGTGTGTATGTGTGTGTGAGTGGTAAGTATGTGTGTGTGAGTTGTGTGTATGTGTGTGTGAGTGGTGAGTATGTTTGTGTGAGTTGTGTGTATGTCTGTGTGAGTGGTGAGTATGTGTGTGTGAGTGGTGAGTATGTGTGTGAGTTGTGTGTATGTTTGTGTGAGTGGTGAGTATGTGTGTGTGAGTGGTGAGTATGTGTGTGTGAGTGGTGTGTATGTGTGTGTGAGTGGTGATTATGTGTGTGAGTGGTGTGTATGTGTGTGTGAGTGGTGATTATGTGTGTTTGAGTGGTGTGTATGTGTGTGTGAGTGGTGTGTACGTGTGTGTGAGTGGTGAGTATGTGTGTGAGTGGTGTGTATGTGTGTGTGAGTGGTGTGTATATGTGTCTGAGTGGTGTGTATGTGTGTGTGAGTGGTGAGTATTTGTGTGAATGGTGTGTATGCGTGTGTGAGTGGTGAGTATGTGTGTGAGTGGTGAGTATGTGTGTGAGTTGTGTGTATGTGTGTGAGTGGTGAGTATGTGTGTGAGTGGTGAGTATGTGTGTGAGTGGTGAGTATGTGTGTGTGAGTGGTGAGTATGTGTGTGTGAGTGGTGAGTATGTGTGTGAGTGGTGTGTATGTGTGTGTGAGTGCTGAGTGTGTGTGTGTGAGTTGTGAGTATATTTGTGTGAGTGGTGATTATGTGTGTGTGAGTGGTGTGTATGTGTGTGTGAGTGGTGAGTATGTTAGTGTGTGTGGTGAGTATGTGTGTGTGAGTTGTGTGTATGTTTGTGTGAGTTGTGTGTATGTGTGTGTGAGTGGTTTGTATGTTTGTGTGAGTTGTGTGTATGTGTTTGTGAGTGGTGTGTATGTGTGTGTGAGTGGTGAGTATGTGTGTGTGAGTGGTGAGTATGTGTGTGAGTTGTGTGTATGTTTGTGTGAGTGGTGAGTATGTGTGTGTGAATGGTGAGTATGTGTGTGTGAGTGGTGAGTATGTGTGTGTGAATGGTGAGTATGTGTGTGTGAGTTGTGTGTATGTTTGTGTGAGTTGTGTGTATGTGTGTGTGAGTGGTGAGTATGTCTGTGAGTGGTGTGTATGTGTGTGAGTGGTGTGTATGTGTGTGTGAGTGGTGTGTATGTGTGTGTGAGTGGTAAGTATGTATGTGTGAGTTGTGTGTATGTGTGTGTGAGTGGTGAGTATGTTTGTGTGAGTTGTGTGTATGTCTGTGTGAGTGGTGAGTATGTGTGTGTGAGTGGTGAGTATGTGTGTGAGTTGTGTGTATGTTTGTGTGAGTGGTGAGTATGTGTGTGTGAGTGGTGAGTATGTGTGTGTGAGTGGTGTGTATGTGTGTGTGAGTTGTGATTATGTGTGTGAGTGGTGTGTATGTGTGTGTGAGTGGTGATTATGTGTGTTTGAGTGGTGTGTATGTGTGTGTGAGTGGTGTGTACGTGTGTGTGAGTGGTGAGTATGTGTGTGAGTGGTGTGTATGTGTGTGTGAGTGGTGTGTATATGTGTCTGAGTGGTGTGTATGTGTGTGTGAGTGGTGAGTATTTGTGTGAATGGTGTGTATGCGTGTGTGAGTGGTGAGTATGTGTGTGAGTGGTGAGTATGTGTGTGAGTTGTGTGTATGTGTGTGAGTGGTGAGTATGTGTGTGAGTGGTGAGTATGTGTGTGTGAGTGGTGAGTATGTGTGTGAGTGGTGTGTATGTGTGTGTGAGTGTTTAGTATGTGTGTGTGAGTGGTGAGTATGTTTGTGTGAGTGGTAAGTATGTGTGTGTGAGTGGTGAGTATGTTTGTGTGAGTTGTGTGTATGTGTGTATAAGTGGTGAGTATGTGTGTGTGAGTGGTGAGTATGTGTGTGAGTGGTGAGTACGTTTGTGTGAGTGTTGTGTATGTGTGTGAGTGGTGAGTATGTGTGTGAGTGGTTAGTATTTGTGTGGGTGATGAGTATGTTTGTGTGAGTTGTGTGTTTGTGTGTGAGTGGTGAGTTTGTGTGAGTGGTATGTGTGTGAGTGGTGAGTATGTGTGTGTGAGTGGTGTTTATGTGTGTGTCGGTGGTGAGTATGTGTGTGTGAGTGGTGAGTATGTGTGTGTGAGTGGTTAGTATAGGTGTGTGAGTGGTGAGTATGTGTGTGAGTGGTGTGTGAGTGGTGTGTGAGTGTTTAGTATGTGTGTGTGAGTTGTGTGTATGTTAGTGTGAGTGTTATGTATGTGTGTGAGTGGTGAGTATGTGTGTGTGAGTGGTGAGTATGTGTCTGTGAGTGGTGAGTATGTTTGTGTGAGTGGTAAGTATGTGTGTGAGTGGTGAGTATGTTTGTGTGAGTTGTGTGTATGTGTGTATGAGTGGTGAGTATGTGTGTGTGAGTGGTGAGTATGTGTGTGAGTGGTGAGTACGTTTGTGTGAGTGGTGTGTATGTGTGTGAGTGGTGAGTATGTGTGTGAGTGGTGAGTATGTGTGTGGGTGGTGAGTATGTTTGTGTGAGTTGTGTGTTTGTGTGTGAGTGGTGAGTTTGTGTGAGTGGTATGTGTGTGAGTGGTGAGTATGTGTGTGTGAGTGGTGTTTATGTGTATGTCGGTGGTGAGTATGTGTGTGTGAGTGGTGAGTATGTGTGTGTGAGTGGTGAGTATGTGTGTGAGTGGTGTGTGAGTGGTGTGTTTGTGTGTGTGAGTGGTGAGTATGTGTATGTGAGTGGTAAGTATGTGTGTGTGAGTTGTGTGTATGTGTGTGAGTGGTGAGTATGTGTGTGTGAGTTGTGTATATGTTTGTGTGAGTGGTGAGTATGTGTGTGTGAGTGATGAGTATGTGTGTGAGTTGTGTGTATGTTTGTGTGAGTGGTGTGTATGTGTGTGTGAGTGATGAGTATGTGTGTGTGAGTGGTAAGTATGTGTGTGTGAGTTGTGTGTATGTGTGTGTGAGTGTTGAGTATGTGTGTGTGAGTTGTGTATATGTTTGTGTGAGTGGTGAGTATGTGTGTGTGAGTGGTGAGTATGTGTGTGAGTTGTGTGTATGTGTGTGTGAGTGGTGAGTATGTGTGTGTGAGTGGTAAGTATGTGTGTGAGTGGTGTGTATGTGTGTGTGAGTGGTGAGTATGTGTGTGTGAGTGGTGTGTATGTGTGTGTGAGTGGTGAGTATGTGTGTGTGAGTGGTGTGTATGTGTGTGTGAGTGGTGTGTATGTGTGTGTAAGTGGTGAGTATGTGTGTGTGAGTGGTCTGTATGTGTGTGTGAGTGGTGTGTATGTGTGTGTGAGTGGTGAGTATGTGTGAATGAGTGGTGTGTATGTGTGTCTGAGTGGTGTGTATGTGTGTGAGTGGTGAGTATGTGTGTGAATGGTGTGTATGCGTGTGTGAGTGGTGAGTATGTGTGTGTGAGTGGTGAGTTTGTGTGTGTGAATGGTAAGTATATGTGTGAGTGGTGTGTATGTTTGTGTGAGTGGTGAGTATGTGTGTGTGAGTTGTGTGTATGTTTGTGTGAGTGGTGAGTATGTGTGTGTGAGTGGTGAGTATGTGTGTGTGAGTGGTGTTTAATTGTGAGTGAGTGGTGTTTATGTGTGTGAGTGGTATGTGTGTGATTGAGTGGTGTGTATGGGTTTGTGAGTGGTGTGTATGTGTGTGTGAGTGGTAAGTATGTGTGTGTGAGTGGTGAGTATGTGTGTGTGAGTTGTGTGTATGTGTGTGTGAGTGGTGAGTATGTATGTGTGAGTGGTGAGTATGTGTGTGTGAGTAGTGAGTATGTGTGTGTGAGTAGTGAGTATGTGTGTGTGAGTGGTGAGTATGTGTGTGTGAGTGGTGAATATGTGTGTGAGTTGTGTGTATGTGTGTGTGAGTGGTGAGTGTGTGTGTGTGAGTTGTGTGTATGTGTGTGTGAGTGGTGAGTATTTGTGAGTGAGTGGTGTTTATTTGTGTGAGTTGTATGTGTGTTAGTGAGTGGTGTGTATGGGTTTGTGAGTGGTGAGTATGTGTGTTTGAGTGGTGAGTATGTGTGTGAGTGGTATGTATGTGTGTGTGAGTTGTGTGTATGTGTGTGTGTGTGGTGAGCATGTGTGTGAATGGTGTTTATGTGTGTGTGAGTGGTGAGTATGTGTGTGAGTGGTGAGTATGTTTGTGTGATTGGTGAGTATGTGTGTGAGTGGTGAGTATGTGTGTGTGAGTGGTGAGTATGTGTGTGTGAGTGGTGAGTATGTGTGTGTGAGTGGTGATTATGTGTGTGTGAGTGGTGTGTATGTGTGTGTGAGTGGTGAGTATGTTAGTGTGTGTGGTGAGTATGTGTGTGTGAGTTGTGTGAGTTGTGTGTGTGTGTGAGTGGTTTGTATGTTTGTGTGAGTTGTGTGTATGTTTGTGTGAGTGGTGTGTATTTGTGTGTGAGTTGTGTGTATGTTTTTTTGAGTTGTGTGTATGTGTGTGTGACTGGTGTGTATGTGTGTGTGAGTTGTGTGTATATTTGTGTGAGTTGTGTGTATGTGTGTGAGTGGTGTGTATGTGTGTGTGAGTGGTGTGTATGTGTGTGTGAGTGGTGTGTATGTGTGTGTGAGTGGTGAGTATGTGTGTGTTAGTTGTGTGTATGTGTGTGTGAGTGGTGAGGTTGTGTGTTATAGTGGTGTGTATGTGTGTGTGAGTGGTGAGTATGTTTGTGTGACTGTTGAGTATGTGTGTGTGAGTGGTGTGTATGTGTAAGTGGTTTGTATGTGTGTCTGAGTGGTGTGTATGTGTGTAAGTGGTGTGTATGTGTGATTGAGTGGTGTGTATGTGTGGGTGAGTGGTGTGTATGTGTATGTGTGAGTGGTGTGTATGTGTGTGAGTGGTGTGTATGTGTGAATGAGTGGTGTGCATGTGTGTGTGAGTGGTGTTTATATATGTGTTTCAGTGGTTATTATATGTGTAAGTGGTTTGTATGTGTGTGTTGTTATTGTGTGTGTAAGTGGAATGTATGTGTCTGAGCGTTGTGTGTGTGAGTGATGTATATTTGTGAGTGAGTGGTTTGTATGTGTGTGTGAGTGGTGTGTATGTGTGTGAGTGGTGTTGTTGTGTATGTGTGAGTGATGTTTGTGTGAGTGAGTGGTGTGTATGTGTGTGTGAGTGGTGAGTATGTGTGTGTGAGTGGTTTGTATGTTTTCTGTGAGTGGTGAGTATATGTGTGTGAGTGGTGAGTATGTTTGTGTGATTGGTGAGTATGTGTGTGTGAGTGGTGAGCATGTGTGTGTGAGTGGTGAGTATGTGTGTGAGTGGTGTGTATGTGTGTGTGAGTGGTGAGTATGTATGTGTGAGTTGTGAGTATGATTGTGTGAGTGGTGATTATGTGTGTGAGTGGTGTGTATGTGTGTGTGAGTGGTGAGTATGTTAGTGTGTGTGGTGAGTATGTGTGTGTGAGTTGTGTGTATGTTTGTGTGAGTTGTGTGTATGTGTGTGTGAGTGGTTTGTATGTTTGTGTGAGTTGTGTGTATGTGTGTGTGAGTGGTGTGTATGTGTGTGTGAGTTTTGTGTATGTTTGTTTGAGTTGTGTGTATGTGTGTGTGACTGGTGTGTATGTGTGTGTGAGTTGTGTGTATATTTGTGTGAGTTGTGTGTATGTGTGTGAGTGGTGTGTATGTGTGTGTGAGTGGTGTGTATGTGTGTGTGAGTGGTGAGTATGTGTTTGTGAGTGGTGAGTATGTTTGTGTGACTGTTGAGTATGTGTGTGGGAGTGTCGAGGTTGTGTGTTATAGTGGTGTGTATGTGTGTGTGAGTGGTGAGTATGTTTGTGTGACTGTTGAGTATGTGTGTGTGAGTGGTGTGTATGTGTAAGTGGTTTGTATGTGTGTGTGAGTGGTGTGTATGTGTAAGTGGTTTGTATGTGTGTGTGAGTGGTGTGTATGTGTAAGTGGTTTGTATGTGTGTGTGAGTGGTGTGTATGTGTGTAAGTGGTGTGTATGTGTGATTGAGTGGTGTGTATGTGTGAGTGAGTGGTGTGTATGTGTATGTGTGAGTTGTGTGTATGTGTGTGAGTGGTGTGTATGTGTGAATGAGTGGTGTGCATGATTTTGTGAGTGGTGTTTATATATGTATGTGAGTGGTTATTATATGTGTAAGTGGTTTGTATGTGTGTGTTGTTCTTGTGTGTGTAAGTGGTATGTATGTGTCTGAGCGTTGTGTGTGAGTGATGTATATTTGTGAGTGAGTGGTTTGTATGTGTGTGTGAGTGGTGTGTATGTGTGTGAGTGTTGTGTATGTGTGACCGATGTTTGTGTGAGTGAGTGGTGTGTATGTGTGTGTGAGTGGTGTTTATGTGTGTTATTGGTACGTGTGTGAGTGAGTGGTGTGTATGTGTGTGAGTGGTGTTAATGTGTTGAGTGGTGTGTGTGTGTGAGTGGTGTGTATATGTGTGTGAGTGGTGTTTGTGTGTGTGAGTGGTGTGTGTGTGAGTGAGTGGTGTTTATGGGTGTGTGAGTGGTGTGTATATGTGTGGCATGATGATGCACTAAGTAAGAAGATATCTCTATAACGTTGATATCTTCTGAAGTCGTTAAGACAAGAACAACTTCCCCCTTGGTACTCCTGTTGATGTTTACAGAGACCCCCCTTATTATAGTACATATTGGTGTCTTTGTGAGTGATTGGTGTGTATGTGTGTGAGTGTTGTGTGTGAGTGAGTGGTGTGTATGTGTGTGTGAGTGGAGTGTATATGAGTGTGAGTGGTGTGTATGTGTGTATGAGTGATTATTATGTGTGTGTAAGTGGTGTGTAAGTGGTGTGTATGTGTGTGAGCGTTGTGTGTGTGAGTAATGTATATTTGTGTGTGAGTAGTGTGTATGTGTGTGTGAGTGGTGTGTGTGTATTAGAGAGAGAGTTTTGTGTATTTGGAAGCACACTTTGAATGACTACTTGCCATATTTTTTTGAATGTCGAGTTATTCGAAACTTTAGATTAATGTCTGACAATTTTATTTTAACATTGGGATGGGATAATTTTTCGGTTACATCTCATCTCATTCTATTCTTTTTTCTGAACCTGCTATTACATAAGAGTTTGTAGTTAAAACTTAGATAATGTATGCCTAGGGAATATACAAAAATGATTTCACGTGGAAAAAACACTTAGACACACACATACACCAATATATGAAAATATATGCAAACATACAATGAGGCACACAAACTCAAACACACACTTTTAACACACGAATAAACGCACCAATATACTATCACAGAAAACACACACAAAACACTAATAAACAAACACACACAACCAATCAGGCAATCACACGAAAACCTAAGCAGCCTACACAACCACATACACAGAGAATTACATCTGCTAAAAAATAACACACGGTAACACGCAAACATACATTCAAAGAACAAACACACAATTCTACAAACATAACACTTTTCTGGCTACTCACCAAATGAAAACCAATAGAGACTATCAATGTGAGCTGTAATTGAACATTTAACACTCACATCATGCATCACCTGCCCGCCTTGTTGGATGTATTCAATGATGTCCAGTAGATAGAAATTTCCAGAACGTGTCTATCAATGGAGGGGCTGAAATCAGGTCAGCCATTTCTGTACAGGAAAGATCTACTAGGCTTGGTCGACTCCGGACAAATGGTTCCCGTCTTTCATTGACCTCACAATGTATCACATTTCATTGACATTTATCACACTTCAACTCACTTGGAACATTTAGGACTTAGTGCACACCTTGGTAATCCAGAAACTATTAAGATGGGAATTTTTTTTTTCAATCCCTTTTTTAGCATTTACTCTGCGAGCATTTATAAAGTAAGAATTTACTCGATATAGTTTTATAAAATTAACTTACAGTATACCCGGCGTTGCTCGGGAAGTGCAGGTGCCACTAGACACTAGAATTATTTCACATGCTTCTACCCGATGCAATTGGAACCACCGGAGTCTCCAACCTCTCCCCCCTTTCCCAGACCCACAGTTTATCCATTCCATCCTTCCCTACACTTCTTTATTCCTTCCGCCCCCCCCCCACAACCCACCTGCTTCCATGGAGACCCAACCATTCCTTTTTATCACACCCCCCCCCCACCATACATATCACCGGTTTCCTCCATCCCACAACCACATCCTTGCACTGACTCCTCCAACTCCCTCCACAGTACCATGTATGATGGGGTGGAGCATATCACTATTATAATGCTTCTGTATGGTGTAATTATATATGTCTTTGTTTTTCTTCACAAATAATGTCAATAATCAACTATTGTCAATAATCAACTATTGTCAATAATCAACTATTGTCAATAATCAACTATTGTCAATAATCAACTATTGTCAATAATCAACTATTTCAATAATCAACTATTGTCAATAATCAACTATTGTCAATAATCAACTATTGTCAATAATCAACTATTGTCAATAATCAACTATTGTCAATAATCAACTATTGCCATGGCGGCTCACTTTTGATCTGTCGGCATGTGATTCGAAACAGGCTGGCCAAAACTTTTATTGACAAACCACCGACAGAAAGATCAAGTTTTGGAATGGCATAAAGAATAATGAACTGCAAAGCCCACCTGCTATAAGGAAATGATATCATTTTAGTACAGGTTGACAGAGTTACTGGAATTAAATAGGTCGCCAAGGTAAATCGAGTTAATGTCGATAATGAGAATTAAAATGCTAAAATATCTTAATCCCATAAATTTAAAAAGAGAAAACGCAGAATGCATCAACAGCGTCAAATGGAATTAATTACCTTATCAAGTCTTAATGTTTGTTTTTAAGCTGGTCTACCGTTCATACATACATGGCCATAAAAAATATCTGCATTTGTTTATTTATATTCAGACTGATATGCTTCAATTACAATTTGCATTAATTGATAAAGAAAAAATATTATAGCTTTACATGTTTCAAAAGTAATAGCGATAATAATTATTTTATTTTTACATTGTATCATATTTCTTCTCACACTATTTATCACAATTATGTAATTCTTAATTTCTGATATGTTGATTTAATGAAAAATAGCCATCATGTCTTTTACAGTCTCTTGATTCTGTTGGTCAAGTGGGAGGGGGTATTCATAAAATGTAATTGAGCTTGCATATACAAATAACGTTTTTAAATGAAGTTATTTCACTTATTTAGAGTTTGCAGCCAACTATATTTCAGTTAACAATAAATAACCCAACAATGTGACAAATATGACAATATTATGACATTGTTCTTGTCATTTCTTTAGCCGTCTTGATCGGGATGTACAATGTCAGTGACATGTTGTGGGATGTTCTCTGGTATCACGACTGCCGTGTTGGCGCCCTCTGCCCTGGGGTTTCTTTGTGGTGATGACGACTGTCGAGTTCCCACTGAGACGCACAACGTGAACGTGAAACCGTTGAAAGTTTCCTGCTGTCATTCACAACTTGTTTGTTTACATTTAGTTTTTATTTTGGTCCGATTGTCGACATCAAAATGATCGAACTCTATCGTGATTGATACATGCTGTTACCACTTATATGTGCTCATCATAATGAATAGAAGCGTTCAGATAACAAGGTTATATGGGAAAGTCAATTATGATTCTAATCACACAGAAATAACTAGAGACAAGTTATGTCCTCAGAGTATAATAAATCATACAGAAAAACTACATGCTATTAAAAATATCTCTACCAATGACAAGTAAAATTCTAACATTTCTGTTATTTCTCTTTTTTAACTAAATATTGATACACAAAAGTCTGATAGAAAAACAATTTAAATTGGTGATGCGCATTCTGACGTTAATATACATTTTTAAATTTTGTATTATATTCGAAAAAACAAAAAAATCAGCTTCGTGTTGGTGTTTTATACTCTAGAAACTAGACTCTAGTGTTGGTCTATTATACTCTAGTAACTAGACTCTAGTGTTGGTCTATTATACTCTAGTAACTAGACTCTAGTGTTGGTCTATTATACTCTAGTAACTAGACTCTAGTGTTGGTATTTTATACTCTAGTAACTAGACTTTAGTGTTGGTCTATTATACTCTAGTAACTAGACTCTAGTGTTGGTATTTTATACTCTAGTAACTAGACTCTAGTGTTGGTCTATTATACTCTAGTAACTAGACTCTAGTGTTGGTCTATTATACTCTAGTAACTAGACTCTAGTTATCTAAAGCGAAAAAAATATATAAAAAAAATACATTCTCTCATAGTAACGCGTGGCCTAGCTATAAACAACGCAACAGTTTTATTAGTGATTAGGTTCAAACCCACACTACAACTACTTTTTTGTTAAAATTATAATCCTGTTATCGTTATTCTTTTATTATCATTATTTTAATTTTTTC
>JAGDYQ010000117.1:2089647-2124647 GCA_021962125.1 Bulinus truncatus | reverse complement strand
TAGTACATAAAAACAGTCTAGTTATAATTCATAAAAACAGTCTAGTTATAGTGCAAACAAACAGTCTAGTTATAGTACATACAAAACAAATATTTTAAGTTTACTCATACAGTAGAGTTCATGCTAACACGCTGATACAAAAAGTCAAATGTATACAAACACTGCAGTTGAAACAAGCAGACACGTTCAAACTTTTTGCAATATAACTGTTTAAGTAGCACCAGAGAAAAACAAACCACATATGGATTGAAAGTTCAATATTCTGTAAAAATGTATTTGATTGACTTTCAGCTATAGTTGGGTACTACTTCGAAGAGTTCCAATTTCTATTTCCTCCCTTGTATCGTCCTCAATCATGACTCTCAGACTGCCCCCTCCCCCCCTCCCACACACACAGTCAGTTGTTAGGTATAACGTGACGAATAGTATTGATACTAATTTCAAAATCAACATTTGGCACAAACAGAAAGTGTTTCTGGGGACTGACACTGAAATCAAGACAACGGTCAAAGGAAATGAATGTGAAATGTAATATGAAAGTTGGCAAGTTTCCAAATCTTGTCGTCTGCCATGCTTCATTTCCGGTATGTTTTTTTTTTATTTATTAATTTTCTCTTCAGCCTACAGATATGGAATGTAAGAGGAATCTGATTCGTTTTTTGTTTTTGTTTTATATAATGAGGAATGTTTTATTGAAGAATTAGAAGTACATTTATTAACACTTTGGTCAGATGGAAATATTACAAGTAATAACTCATAACAATTATTTACAATAGTTGCGGCCAAGTTGTGGGCGACCACAGCCTTAAATTAAACCTGCGGCCCTTTTTATGTAAATATGTGCGGCCTTCAAATGAGCTGCAAGAAAAAGTGTTGTGCGGCTTTGAACTAATCACATTTGAGAATAAATCTGTACCAGGAAATTTACACAATTGGCAACCAATTGTTTTTAATACTCCCACTTATTGCAAACAGTTTGTTCAAATTCTGCTTTTTTTGACATCATCATGGAAGAGGTCAATTTGTTATATGTGAAAAGTGCTTGCTGTTTGAAGTCTTTGAGATGGAAGAACGAGTCTAAAAATGCTACATCTCAAAAGACGTTGGATGTAAACTTCATGATATCGTTTGATTCACGGCATTTTTCAACACTTGCATGATTTCCGGGAAATGAAAATACAAAGTCAGCCAGACGATGACCTACACTTGGTCACACTGACCTCAAGAATACTTCTTAATGGGATGTTTACATTTCTAGATCTATTGGAGTTTGTACTGAGACCATTTGTACTGAGACCATTTGTACTGAGACCATTTGTACTGAGACCATTTGTTTGTTTGAGTTTATACTGAGACCATTTGTACTGAGACCATTTGTACTGAGACCATTTGTACTGAGACCATTTGTTTGTTGGAGTTTGTACTGAGACCATCTGTTTATTGGAGTTTGTACTGAGACCATTTGTACTGAGACCATTTGTTTGTTTGAGTTTGTACTGAGACCATTTGTACTGAGACCGTTTGTACTGAGACCATTTGTACTGAGACCATTTGTACTGAGACCATTTGTTTGTTTGAGTTTGTACTGAGACCATTTGTACTGAGACCATTTGTTTGTTTGAGTTTGTACTGAGACCATTTGTACTGAGACCATTTGTACTGAGACCATTTGTACTGAGACCATTTGTACTGAGACCATTTGTTTGTTTGAGTTTATACTGAGACCATTTGTACTGAGACCATTTGTACTGAGACCATTTGTACTGAGACCATTTGTTTGTTGGAGTTTGTACTGAGACCATCTGTTTATTGGAGTTTGTACTGAGACCATTTGTACTGAGACCATTTGTTTGTTTGAGTTTGTACTGAGACCATTTGTACTGAGACCATTTGTACTGAGACCATTTGTACTGAGACCATTTGTACTGAGACCATTTGTTTGTTTGAGTTTGTACTGAGACCATTTGTACTGAGACCATTTGTTTGTTTGAGTTTGTACTGAGACCATTTGTACTGAGACCATTTGTACTGAGACCATTTGTTTGTTGGAGTTTGTACTGAGACCATCTGTTTATTGGAGTTTGTACTGAGACCATTTGTACTGAGACCATTTGTACTGAGACCATTTGTTTATTGGAGTTTGTACTGAGACCATATGTTTAGGACTCATGGGTGATACTTACATTGCGGCCTTTGATGTTGTTGACTTATTTGAACTGGCTCTGGAATGCAGAAAATTTGCCCACCCCTGATTTACAGTATGAAATACTGATATATTAAACATTTTGGTATTAACAAATATCGCTGGAGGTATTAACAAATATCACCTGGAGGTATCAACATATATCACATGGAGATATAATGAAACCTAATGAGGATGTTATTGTAAGGGACGTTCTTAGATTATTGAAGGCCCAAGGCAAAACATCAAAACATGAACTTTTGTCCATTTAGTGTCTTCAGATTACAAATATGTTTCCGTTATAGTGAACATTTCGTTGAAGTGGGTCCAAACTACAGAGAGTTAATTCGTTGTTTTTTTTATCTTTTATGAAGAAATAAAAAAGTATAGATTTTATTAGAGCTCATTTAAATTACGTATGGATCAAACTCCGTTGTCTGGATCTAAGGAAAATTCCAACATTTTCCTAGTTATTGCTGTTTAAATAGTTAATATAAATATTTATACAGTTTGAGTAAATCATTGCGATCTAGTTGGTCATATTTATATTAATGCCCGATGAATGAAGTCACGTGAGCTACCAATTTAAATAAATAAAAAGTTTCAGTTCAGCGAATGTCCAGTTCTGTTTTAACGAACTGATCGCGTGTCATAAAACGAAGTTGAAAATCAGATAAAGGAAAAAAAAATGAACAAAATAATTTTTTCTTGAAATATTCATAAAACACGTGATTATCAGAAAATTAATTGATCTGAATTACATTCATGGGGAAATAATTGCCAATGCGGCGATTATAAAACACAAATGACTTGATTGTCAAAACACAAATGACTTGATTGTCAACAAATTCACACAAAAAAACATTTAATCTGCCTTGTGGTTTGTTTCTATAGTAACGAGGCAGAACAGATTGTGTCCGTTACTTTTAAAAACTGTAAATATCATGTGAACTATACATCGGTCATCGCTGTCATCTACATGAACACCAAAAATTTTAAAACATTGGGAGAATGGACATCAATCACAGTAGGGGATTAAACTGAAAAAAATATGGAATGTTGCTTTTTAAGATGAATCTAAACATTGGAGAACAGTTCTGATGAACAGAGTGAAAATAATATCGTGTGACGCATTATTTATTGTTGATTTAAGATAATATAATTATATGCTGCATAAGATATTGTGTTGACATGTTGTAATAAAACTTGTTTCTGTTCAAAGATTTTCTTAAATTAACTCCACAAAGTACTCCCCCCCCCCCCGAACCGAAAAAAAAAACACCTAAAATTTGGTCAGAAATTAAACTTTTGTTTTCAAATGCTAGATTTAGTTTTTTTAAACTATTTAAAACTAGTATTCAACAGTTTCAATTAAAGAAAAAGAATAATTTCTAAAAATTGGGATATATAATTGATGGTATTTTAATACTTCAACGAAATCTTCAATTACGATTTTCTCAAATGGGTTTTTTGCTTAACTTTCTACCAGATGAAAACAAATATTTTTTAAAGATATTATATAATACATGAAAGCAATTATTAAAATTGTGAAATTAATTTTGGTTTATGGAACTTTGAATATTTTTTTATAAACCATCCGTGTTTTCAAGATGCTCGCCATTGCCATGACAACCATGCATACACGTATGGTCTGACTTATTTCTAAATTTCAACGTCATTTGCAGTGATAGAAAAAGAAATCGATCGTCCAGTGTCCTATCGCCATTTGATAAAACATATTTCATGTTAAAATCACACTTACATTATATAAGTATTGATCTTCGAGAGTGCAGATATTATTTAAAACAAATCTAGAAGCCATTAAACAATAGATACTTTGATTTATTATTGTAACATTTATTATGAGGTTCAAAGTCCTGAAAAAATAAGTTGAAAAAAGAAAGAGGTTTGACAAAAAGAGAGGGAGACAAAATTAAGGAAGAGAAGGAGAGATGCAGGGGGGCGAAATGTAGAATACTAACCCCGGGGCAGCAGCTCCAATAAAGAAAATTTGATGACATTCTCTGTTTGAATGTTCTTTATGGTGCAGTAAATTTTAATGAGTTATTCAACAATAGGGTTGTCCATGCTACCTCACAGTAGACACAAATGGAGGCGTATTCTTAGACACTTACACAGACACATTCATAAAAAGAAACACACATATAAATACAGACAACCCCACATGTAGAAACACACATATAAATACAGACAACTGCACATGTAGTAACACACATATAAATACAGACAACTGCACATGTAGTAAGACACATATAAATACAGACAACACCACATGTAGAAACACACATATAAACACAGACAACACCACATGTAGAAACACACATATAAATACAGACAACCGCACATGTAGAAACACACATAAAAATACAGACAACACCACATGTAGAAACACACATATAAATACAGACAACACCACATGTAGAAACACACATGCATATTAGTTTATAAATATACACTACCTTCACCAAGACGTTGTAAAATCTATTACAATACCTGGTGGTACATAGGGCCCCGTTATTGGCATGGAGGCCCTTCGCCTAAAATACTCCTTACATTGTTACTTCTTTTACTCAAGTGGTCAACTTAAACCAAATTATCAATAACCGTAGAGTCAGGAGAACATGTATGAACTAAAAATTATATAGTGTATTAGGGTATAGGTTTTGAGATTTCGCTAACTATGATCCGTTTTATAAAAACTAATAAACTAACAGTGTCTGAGAGGTTAATTATTTTTACATTCACATATCTCATTGAAATATAAACTCACACATTTTAAAACTAACTTTACCTTAAGAATTAAAAATATTTGCTTCATCTAATCTTAAAGAATTTTCATTAAAAAAATTTTTTGAATACTTTTTAGTATGAGCCACCCATTTACGATAAAAAAAATACACAGAGGCTTATCATATTATTATAATTTAACGAATAACGAGCCACAAGTCACTAATGTCTCTGGCTACTAGCCAAACACAGTTGTCCAATCATTTCCCCATGTATCACTTGTCACACTGGCTACAACTCTATAACTCCGTTGTGCATCCAGGGCCACTACACAATCGAAAACGGTAGGAAAGAAAGAAGAGCACCATAAAAATCACCCCATTACTGGTTCATAGGATATGAGAAATTTCTTCTCATCTTTACAGGGACTTTTTACTAGGCACAACCCGACTTCTGTCATTGCACTCACCTTTGTAGTCCAGTTGTTTCCTAATGTTCTATATTAACTAATGTCTATACTCACCAAGCTGTTTTCTACTACACCTGTCATGCATAGGTCAATCAGTACACAGATCATCTAGACACAGCAAGTAAAATAAAAGTCTATAAAAACATACAAACTTTAAATTTTTTATCAGGTTAGGACAGTGGTCGGCAAACTTATCAGCCAAAGAGCCAGATATGAACATTACAACAATTAAAAAAAATTGGGAGCCAAATCTGCTTGTTTAGTAAACTTTTATTACACTAAATAAGTTGTACACTAAATAAGTTGTGTACTAAATAAAACTAAATGCCAGAGCCGCACTTAATGAGCCAAAGAGTCACATGTGGCTCCGAAGCCGCACTTTGCCGACCACTGGGTTAGGGCAACATACAGACAAGTGGCTCTCTTAAGATTTTTTTTTTGGGGGGGGGGGGAAGATCTTAGACAGCCACTTAGTTCACCATTTATTAAGGAAACAATTAGCAATACGAACACCTTCACTAACATTTGACATTACGAACACCTTCACTAACATTTGAGAATACGAACACCTTCACTAACATTTGACAATACGAATACCTTAACTAACATTTGAAGTAAAAAAACAAAAATAAAAAAGAATATGCTTTTATTAACAAACGTTACATGACTTCAAATGTCTTGACGTATGTTTAGTTATTAAAATTAATATAAATATTTATATGATACAATAAGTAGTCTTTTTTGGTGTGTTTTCTTTTTAAAGAAAAGCTGTTTGTTAATATTTTAAAATGTATCCTGTATTTAAATAACACAGAGAACCGTTGGAATTTCTGTATTTTCGATTCGTAGACTAGCGCGTCATACAAATGACTTCATTGATACCTGTCACTTTTTAAAACTCTCTAATCCCTCTCTTGTCAATCCCTCTTACTTCCATATCTCTTTATTATTCCTTTCTACCTGCCTCATTTTCTTCCTCTCTTCACCTCCTCTTTCACAAACTAACCTCCCTGTCTCGAGGAACATTAGCACCAGCCTATCCCTGGGAGTTTAATTTATAAGAGAAATGTGGAAAAAAAAACTTTTTGAATATGAAACTAGCATCTGAGAAAAAAAATTGTATAAAATAATTAAAACTGCACATTCTCATGTATTACAAACTGAATCCAGTCATTATTTTGAGATCGCCAGCCAATCATATCGATCAGAACTCATCACCTCTCATTAGTTCTATCAAGCAGGGTGTCAAATGACAGAATTAATAGAACTTTAGTTCAAATGTCATCAGACTGAACGTTCTATGTTATGTGCTCTTGTTTTTATTTTATATTAAATTCATTCACTGATTACGTCATTTCAAAATTATTTTCAGCATGTTGTTTAAAAATGAAGCGGCATTGTATTAAATTGTGAAAGCAATAATGATAATAATTAGACTTGGTTTCATTTTGTTCAATATTTTGTGAGTGTCAACAAAATAATTTTAGGCTCACACAAGAATTTTTATTTTTTGGAGACAACACTTAGAGACTGACATAAGAGAGAATGATACAATTGACTGCAAGAACGATTGGTGAAGGTATTTAGGGAATAGGGGGAAAAGAGCCCAAGTATTCAAGGATTGTCTAGGGCGCCCTGGATTTTCTGGCTGAGTCCCTGGTAAGGACCTTTGATTATATTTCAGAAGGAATATCACTTGGTCACTTGGGAGTAAATAAAACTGGAATGCTCATACATCCCCACATGCTCATATAGCCCCACATGGTTATACATCCACACATGCTCATATAGCCCCACATGCTCATATAGCCCCACATGGTTATACATCCACACGTGCTCATATAGCCCCACATGCTCATATAGCCCCACAAGGTTATACATACACACATGCTTATACATACACACAAACTCATATAGCCCCACATAGTTATACACCCACACATGCTTATACATCACACATGCCCATATAGCCACACATGAACATATAGCCACACATGATATTACATTCCTTCTTTCCATTCTTTCTAGTTTTTTTTTCCTTCTGTTTACTCCCTGAATTCATCCGATACATTTTCACAGTTACTCATTACAATATAAATTTTGTCTTTGCTCACTGTCTTGATACTTCGAATGATACGTCATGTATCTATTTAAATGATATTGTATATATCACTTTGTATTTCCTTTATGGTGTCTTTCACCTGTCTTTCTCTCTATTTCCATCTTTCTATCTTTTTTTTTTAATCCCAGGCGCTGTCTATCTTTAAAAACAAATGTATGCATTGCTCAGGGACCATAACACACACACACACACAAACACAAACATACACACACAGAGTCCAGCATGCATCGTCTTCTTTGAAGTCTAGTACTGACCCTCTAGCCGTCACCTACCACCAAGTTATTTTCTCACGTGGAAACCATTTGCTGCGGAGTGCGGACACAGTGTCCAACAAGTCTGTCTGTGCTCGGGCATTATTTTAACCTTTACAAAAATACGGGAATAGGAAATGAAAGCCAGGCATCAAAGTCTCTGGCGTAATTGGCGGAGAAAGGGCATTAATTCGACCTTGATATTTGTTGAACGACTGGTCACGCACTTATTCAACAGATGGTCTGCAGATAGTCATCTTGGTCGATGGTCAATAAGTAGCCCACATGATAAATAATAACTGGACACTTCACATTGAGATTAACATAGTCAAAACTGAGAGAGTACGTGGAGGAAAGACAATGTTGTTATACACCATGTACACATTGTCTTAGACAAAAGGGTTGTTATACACCATATACACATTGTCTTAGACAAAAGGGCTGTTATACACCATGTACACATTGTCTTAGACAAAAGGGCTGTTATACACCATGTACACATTGTCTTAGACAAAAGGGCTGTTATACACCATGTACACATTGTCTTAGACAAAAGGGCTGTTATACACCATGTACACAGTACACATTGTATTAGAAAACCTTGAACTATACACGCTATAAACATTGTCGTAGAAAACCTTGAACTATACACGATGTAAACATTGTCTTAGAAAACCATAAACTATACACGATATAAACATTGTCTTAGAAAATAATGAACTATACACGATGTAAACATTGTCATAGAAAACCTTGAACTATACACGATGTAAACATTGTCATAGAAAACCTTGAACTATACACGATATAAACATTAGACAAAAGAGTTGCTATACACCATGTACACATTGTCATAGAAAACCTTGAACTATACACGATATAAACATTGTCTTAGACGAAATTGTAATCTTTTGAGCGTATATTAAATCCCTAGATACAACTGTACCATTCTGCTTTTTCCAGACCTTCAACATTACAAAAACCAAGATAGGCTGGTCCAAGTAAACACATTGAACGACATAATTCACTGAAATCCGAACACGCAGCCATCACGCGCTTGTTTGTCACACAACTTACGAAACAGTTTACTCTCACTGTATTTAATGTTTTAAAATTTGTTTTTTTTATAACAAAACATAGAGCTCCAACACACAGAGCTCTCAAAAAGAATGCATTTAGTTACATTGGCGTTTTGCGGGGACGGATGGTCGTGTGGTAAAATGCTCGACTGTCGACCTGAGGGTCTCTGGTTTGGTCTCCGACAAATTTTCAGGTAATGGTTAAAGTTCCCGCCATATCTTCCGTGGTGCCTTCATGGTTACGGTGGAGATAAAAGAAGAGCACCATAAAAAAAATGTCCCATTAGTGGTTTCATCTCATTCTTACATTGACTTCACACACAAATGGGTTTATACAGTTTTATTTCAATTTGACACTTAGGAAAGTGCACGCGTTGAATTACTTTCTTATTTAGTCTTAAGACTAAGATGTTTGGAACCGTTGTAATGTTCAAGGGACCACTAGTGTAGTGCGCGGGAAAGGTTTGGCTGCCGAGATAACTGGAGGCGAGGGGAGGGGGTTAGGAGGCGACACATTCCTAAATTATGGGATGTTTCCCTTCGGCTATAAATAATTCAACAGACAATTGCAGAGATGGCAGGGGACTAGTCTTCCCAAGAGTTATTGGAACTTGTTTTGCCAGGAGTAATGGGGGAACTTGTTCTGCCATGAAGGACTTTTTGTTTAAAGGTGTTAGCGGATCCTAGTGGGGCATAACAGTTGACTGAAATATTAGACAATAGTCAACATAAATAAATAACTTGCAGCAGCATGCTATTAGATATCTCTCTTTAATTTTTTTTTAATTATTATTTGAATTTACTTTATTTATAAATATATATATTTCCAATCATAAAATATCATGATGTCTTGTGGGAAGTATAAAATTAACTAAACACCCAATAAATATTTTGAAATATATATTGCACCCCTGGAGACGAAACACACCCGGGGTAGAGCACGTGGTCGACGGTAATCAATAATTGCTATGACTATTTGATAAAGTATTTAAAACTATTGATGACGTAGACACTTGTTGCACTGTAATGATTCGAAATCAACTCTCTACCCTACACACTGACTACACCAATGTTTTTCTCTTATTATTGCGGCTAATGACTTTGGATATGCAGCTGTAGGAGAAAGCTTGAATGTTTGGGTGCAACATAATTGTATCTTAGTCCACTAAACGAAACATTTACACGCTCAGTTTTAATGTGTGTGTGTGTGTGTGCGTGTGTATGTGTGTGTGTGTGTGCGTGAAGTCGAGGAGCTGTGAAGGGAAGACAAAGGCTTGCATCAAAGTAGACACAAATTAAAAAAAGAAAAAGCTTTTTTTTTAGCGGATGCAAATAATTTCTGTTTAATATTACAATCAGTAATCTAATTTATTTTTCGTGATTTTTAAATCTTTTGACGTGCCAGGACAATTTTTTTTTGCCGTGACAATTTTGGTACTCGTGACAGTGGCGTAGTGAGGGGGGTAAGGGGGCATCATGCACCGGGAGCTACTCATCATACAAATTTACATATATAATATTATATGGTTTTCGAATTGGGGGATGGAGGAGCTAAAAAGGTATTGTGTCCCGGGCTCGAGTTAAGCTCGCTTAGCCACTGACTCGTACCGCGTATTTACCAACCCTGGATTAAAAGTAGCACTGATTCCCCATACAGCCCATATCTATGTCCATCGTCATGGATACCAAATCAAAACTTAGCTAGTAGGTCAGGGCAACCGCAATACCTGTTGTATTCTGATAACTCGATAATATTATGGGAACGATGCATCGGCCTCACCCACTACATCGGCCTCACCCACTACATCGGCCTCACCCAACTACATCGGCCTCACCCAACTACATAGGCCTCACCCAACTACATCGGCCTCACCCAACTACATCGGCCTCACCCAACCACATCGGCCTCACCCAACTACATCGGCCTCACCCAACCACATCGGCCTCACCCAACTACATCGGCCTCACCCAACAACATCGGCCTCACCCAACTACATCGGCCTCACCCAACAACATCGGCCTCACCCAACTACATCGGCCTCACCCAACTACATCGGCCTCACCCAATTACACCGACCTCTCATCGGCCTCACCCAACTACATCGGCCTCACCCAACTACATCGGCCTCACCCAACAACATCGGCCTCACCCAACTACATCGGCCTCACCCAACTACATCGGCCTCACCCAACCACATCGGCCTCACCCAACTACATCGGCCTCACCCAACCACATCGGCCTCACCCCAACTACATCGGCCACTCATCGGCCTCACCTAACAACATCGGCCTCACCCAACCACATCGGCCTCACCCAACAATATTGTTGCACACAAAAATGTTTCTTTACGAAAATGTATTTTTTTACTTTCTACATTTTCCAATTCGATAAATGACAACATGCCTTCCTGGTTTCCACAATGCCCAGTATTTGAACATAACACACAGGAAATCTTTACACATGGCTGACGCACTGATGACCTGCCATTCCAGCTTTTGTCATCAAATGTCATCCAAGCGTATCCACACAAAAAAAAATAGTCATCCACATCTTGGACAACATCTTAACAACGTCCTCCAACTGTTTATTTTGCCTGTTACTTCAGTCCACTCCAAGACTGCTGCCAACTCTTTTGTTTTGTTTCTTCTATTTCTAGTTTCATCGCTGATCTTAAGTATTTCTTTCTCCTACTGTCACTTTGAGTGTGTGAGTGTGTTTGTGCGCGTGTGTGTGTGTGAGGTGGGGGAGAGGAGGTAAGGGAAGTAATCGTGACAATTAGCCTGTGCCCCGGATGTGATTTCAGAGCGGAAAGAGACAGGACGGAAATATTCTCTAGACACTTGGAGGTTTTGATTCTTTCCATGTCTTATTTCGACAACTTTCTTTTTCTTTTTTAAAAATCTTCTGTTTTTGTTTCTTACCTCCAACTTTCCATCTGCTCAAGTTCTTTCTTTTTTACTTGATTTGTTTTCTTCGAGCTTTTATTTTATCCTAGTAATTCAATCAAAAAATTAAATAAAAATGTATCCTAGCATCCCATAAATAGTTATGGCTAATGCTGATATTCTATTCATATCCTTGTTGGGATATGGAGTTATCACGTGATTTTATCAATGATAGAGCCGGAAGTGATTGAGATCGTTCAGTTCAGTGATTCGCAGGGTAAGACATCAGTCCCAGGGTAAGACATCAGTCCAAGGGTAAGACATCAGTCCAAGGGTAAGACATCAGTCCCAGGGTAAGACATCAGTCCAAGGGTAAGACATCAGTCCCAGGGTAAGACATCAGTCCAAGGGTAAGACATCAGTCCAAGGGTAAGACATCAGTCCAAGGGTAAGACATCAGTCCCAGGGTAAGACATCAGTCCAAGGGTAAGACATCAGTCCAAGGGTAAGACATCAGTCCCAGGGTAAGACATCAGTCCCAGGGTAAGACATCAGTCCCAGGGTGAGACATCAGTCCAAGGGTAAGACATCAGTCCCAGGGTAAGACATCAGTCCCACGGTGGAATGAATGGGCGGGGGTGGGTGCGATGGTCATTATATTAATAAGGTGAGAAATTTAATAAGAAACATTAAAGTGTATAGAAGTATTTAATTTTTACTATTTTGCTTAGGGGCGGCAAACGAATCTTAGTAAGACGTATGTTGGGCCTATTACACTACAGCTTAGGAGGCACTGGTTAACTGAGGTTGAAGTGGTAAGGTAGGCATCACGGGGGACATCGATAACTAGAGTCGCTGAGACTGGAGACATTAACATCGCAAGGTCACAGTGGTCTACGTTAATCTACATCTGCTGGTCTTACAACCTCACAAGGTCACAGTAGTCTGTGTCTAGATAGTACAAACTACTGATACTAGCTCCCAAGTTACTCAACTTGTTATAACCTGGGGAGTTTGTCAGTTGGATGTGATCAGGTCAGTCACAAGAAAATTCTCGTATCGATTACCGGTGCTTCTAAAGAATCGATAACAAATGCAGACGATACAGCGGCTGACCGCCATTGTTGCTTTTGATTTATTTTTTTCCTCGACGATATTTTTTATGACTATGACATACACCTACACACACTTCTCTCTCTCCCTCTCTCTCTCTCTCACACACACGCACAATCTCTCTCTCACACACACACACACACACGCACACACATACTTTAATTCTCTCATCCACACACGCACACAAAATCGATATTTGTTTATTTTGTTACATGTTTATCGATGTTATTTGATTTATTTTATTATGAAGTAGAGGCCAGGGTGGGAGAGGCTTGTCTCAATACGACATAATTACAGAGTGTATTAAACAAGATGTTTTGCGTAATCTGTAATCATGGTTAACATTTAATGAAAAATTGTTGGGATTTTTTTGTATGTGTGTGTGTTCTTAATTTAAAATGGTGGATGGAGCTGATTAAGGTATACTTTTTTAAAGCAGGCCCACCGACAGGAATTTCGGGCCCCTGGGCAGGGCTGCCACCCCTCCCGTGCTGATATAATATTTTCAAAAGTTGATTTGCCAGCTCAGTCCGGGCCCCTAAAACTCGCCGGGCCCCTGGACATTTGCCTCATGCCCATCTCTCGGCGGCACTGCATCAAAGTAGTGACACCTGCTTCATCAAAATTGTTGTGTACAGGGATGTTAATGATATAGTTAAGTCTCCTCCTCGTGACGTAATGTGGCTATTGATATGGCCTATGACGTGAGATGGTCTGTGACGTGAGCGAAGCATATGGCGTCGATTAGAAATTACCATACATTTTGGTAATTGTGTTTTCCTTTGTTGATTCTGGAAGACATTAAAAAGGGAAATTATAAATATAATGTATTCACTCTCTACAATCTTATAGTCTATTTCGGCATTATTTTTGTCTGCCTTAATTCTACTAGTATTGTATAACTCATAATTGGAGAGAGAGTGCGAGAGTGAGAATCAAAAACAGTTATTTAAATTTTTCCACTGTCACTAATTCAATTCAGTATTTCAACGTGTGTGTGTTGTGCGCCTCTGTGCCTCCTCTACTATTGTCTCGCCCTCCTATTCCTCCTTTAATCTAAATACCTCTTGTCGATGCGCACCCTTTCGATCCTCCATATCTCATGACATACTCCCCCCCCCTCTTGTTTCCAGCCCAAACCAAGTTTGTCAGAGTGTAAGCCAGACAAGTGAACAGTTCAAGATGGAGGGCTCACATTCAAAAATAAGACGAAGAAAATGTTCAGAAAATGCCAATCAAAGACACGGCCCCTGGAGTTTGACAGAAAGAGGCGCCCAATCAGTCAGGTACGATCAAAACAGACGCGGGATTTTAAAACTTGTAAGGATGTGGAGCCAAATCGGCACGAGCCAAAAAAAAAATGATTTGGCTTTCCTTTTTTTTTTCCTGCAAAAAAAAAATCTGTATTTATCCCCGGCCATGTCAAGGAATAAAACAAGTTAAAGCCAAAGTCGTGCTTAGGGTCTGAAAAGATTTCTTAGGGAGAACTTGGCTTATCGAACTTTAGGGCCGGCAAACAAAACACTTTCTTTTTTTGTCCGTGTGGGTGTTGGCTTAGTTATGTCCCCTACTGAAATATGCGTTTCTTCCTTTTTGGACTCGTGTGAATGTAGATATATTAACAATGAATAATATTGTCAAATACAGTCCAGTGATACTCTGGGTATTTACGGTGTAAACAACAAAATGGTGTGAACTGAAAGTTGTAATAAAACGGCATCAAGTGTCAATAGATGGTGTTGGGTGTCAATAGATGGTGTTGGGTGTCAATAGATTGTGTTGGGTGTCAATAGATGGTGTTGAGTGTCAATAGATTGTGTTGGGTGTCTTATTAATATATCAGTTACATACAAACTATTTTGAGTTAAAAGGCTTCTTTTTGTTCTAACAGTGTATATATTACATATAACGTAATGAATATCTGCGCTGTTATATTTCACAGCTGTTACCTAATGAAACAGTTTTTGACCGAAATGCACTTGAATATGAATTTTAATCATGTGAAAACCTTAAGAACTTTACTTATAGGATGAGAGATGACTATGAGAAAAACTTTAAAAAAAAAAAACCGTCTTTGACTTGGAAGTTGAATTCTGATAAGCATGTTCGTGAGATAAAGCGCTTGACTGTTGATCTGAGGGTCCCAGGTTCGATCACCTGTGAGGACCAATTGTTATTTCAGGTCATGCAAATGGTGCCTCCTGAAACCTAAGCACTATCGGCTATGGTGGGGATGAAAGAACTGATCCATTAAAACCTGTACCAGTAATAGTTTAACAGATTGTATATCATCGTTACAGAGACCTCACACACTTTACAAAATGTATGGTCCCCTAGGACAAAGGCAGAGGAACTTATTTAACGCATTTACTCGCATCACCCATAGTGAATCTCGTTTTCACCATTTCCTCGACATAGAAGATGTATTCTCTTCGTGGATATTGATAATGACTATGAATTCTTTTCGTGGATATTGATGGCGACTATGTATTCTCTTCGTGGATATTGATGGTGACTATGAATTCTCTTCGTGGATATTGATGGCGGCTATGAATTCTCTTCGTGGATATTGATGGCGGCTATGAATTCTCTTCGTGGATATTGATGGCGACTATGAATTCTCTTCGTGGATATTGATGGTGACTATGAATTCTCTTCGTGGATATTGATGGCGACTATGAATTCTCTTCTTGGATATTGATGGTGACTATGAATTCTCTTTGTGGATATTGATGGCGACTATGAATTCTCTTCGTGGATATTGATGGTGACTATGAATTCTCTTCGTGGATATTGATGGCGACTATTAATTCTCTTCATGGATATTGATGGTGACTATGAATTCTCTTCTTGGATATTGATGGTGGCTATGAATTCTCTTCTTGGATATTGATGGTGACTTTGAATTCTCTTCTTGGATATTGATGGTGCCTATGAATTCTCTTCGTGGATATTGATGTTGACTATGAATTCTCTTCGTGGATATTGATAGCGACTATGAATTATTTTGGTGGATATTAATGGTGACTATGAATTCTCTTCGTGGATATTGATGGTGACTATGAATTCTCTTCGTGGTTATTGATCGTGACTTTGAATTCTCTTCGTGGATATTGATGGTGACTATGAATTCTCTTCGTGTATATTGATGGCGGCTATGAATTCTCTTCGTGGATATTGATGGCGACTATGAATTCTCTTCGTGGATATTGTTGGTGACTATGAATTCTCTTCGTGGATATTGATGGCGACTATGAATTCTCTTCTTGGATATTGATGGTGACTATGAATTCTCTTTGTGGATATTGATGGCGACTATGAATTCTCTTCGTGAATATTGAAGGTGACTATGAATTCTCTTTGTGGATATTGATGGTGACTATGAATTCTCTTTGTGGATATTGATGGTGACTATGAATTCTCTTCGTGGATATTGATGGTGGCTATGAATTCTTTTCTTGGATATTGATGGTGACTATGAATTCTCTTTGTGGATATTGATGGTGACTATGAATTCTCTTCTGGGATATTGATGGTGACTATGAATTCTCTTTTTGGATATTGATGATGGCTATGAATTCTGATCGTGGATATTGATGGCGACTATGAATTCTTTTGGTGGATATTAATGGTGACTATGAATTCTCTTCGTGGTTTTTGATGGTGACTATGAATTCTCTTCGTGGATATTGATGGTGACTATGAATTCTCTTCGTGGATATTGATGGTGACTATGAATTCTCTTCGTGGATATTGATGGCGACTATCAATTCTTTTCGTGGATATTGATGGCGACTATGAATTCTCTTCTTGGATATTGATGGTGACTATGAATTCTCTTTGTGGATATTGATGGCGACTATGAATTCTCTTCGTGGATATTGATGGCGGCTATGAATTCTCTTCGTGGATATTGATGGCGACTATGAATTCTCTTCATGGATATTGATTGCGACTATGAATTCTTTTGGTGGATAATAATGGTGACTATGAATTCTCTTCGTGGATATTGATGGTGACTATGAATTCTCTTCGTGGTTATTGATCGTGACTTTGAATTCTCTTCGTGGATATTGATGGTGACTATGAATTCTCTTCGTGTATATTGATGGCGGCTATGAATTCTCTTCGTGGATATTGATGGCGACTATGAATTCTCTTCGTGGATATTGTTGGTGACTATGAATTCTCTTCGTGGATATTGATGGCGACTATGAATTCTCTTCTTGGATATTGATGGTGACTATGAATTCTCTTTGTGGATATTGATGGCGACTATGAATTCTCTTCGTGGATATTGATGGTGACTATGAATTCTCTTCGTGGTTATTGATGGCGACTATTAATTCTCTTCATGGATATTGATGGTGACTATGAATTCTCTTCTTGGATATTGATGGTGCCTATGAATTCTTTTGGTGGATATTAATGGTGACTATGAATTCTCTTCGTGGATATTGATGGTGCCTATGAATTCTCTTCGTGGATATTAATGGTGACTATGAATTCTCTTCGTGGATATTTATGGTGACTATGAATTCTCTTCGTGAATATTGAAGGTGACTATGAATTCTCTTCGTGGATATTGATGGTGACTATGAATTCTCTTCGTGGATATTGATAGCGACTATGAATTCTTTTGGTGGATATTAATGGTGACTATGAATTCTCTTCATGGATATTGATGGCGACTATGAATTCTCTTCGTGGATATTGATAGCGACTATGAATTCTTTTGGTGGATATTAATGGTGACTATGAATTCTCTTCGTGGATATTTATGGTGACTATGAATTCTCTTCGTGAATATTGAAGGTGACTATGAATTCTCTTTGTGGATATTGATGGTGACTATGAATTCTCTTTGTGGATATTGATGGTGACTATGAATTCTCTTCGTGGATATTGATGGTGGCTATGAATTCTTTTCTTGGATATTGATGGTGACTATGAATTCTCTTTGTGGATATTGATGGTGACTATGAATTCTCTTCTGGGATATTGATGGTGACTATGAATTCTCTTTTTGGATATTGATGATGGCTATGAATTCTGTTCGTGGATATTGATGGCGACTATGAATTCTTTTGGTGGATATTAATGGTGACTATGAATTCTCTTCGTGGTTTTTGATGGTGACTATGAATTCTCTTCTTGGATATTGATGGTGGCTATGAATTCTCTTCTTGGATATTGATGGTGACTTTGAATTCTCTTCTTGGATATTGATGGTGCCTATGAATTCTCTTCGTGGATATTGATGTTGACTATGAATTCTCTTCGTGGATATTGATGGCGGCTATGAATTCTCTTCGTGGATATTGATGGCGACTATGAATTCTTTTGGTGGATATTAATGGTGACTATGAATTCTATTCGTGGATATTGATGGTGACTATGAATTCTCTTCTTGGTTATTGATCGTGACTATGAATTCTCTTCGTGGATATTGATGGTGACTATGAATTCTCTTCGTGGATATTGATGGTGACTATGAATTCTCTTCGTGTATATTGATGGCGGCTATGAATTCTCTTCGTGGATATTGATGGCGACTATGAATTCTCTTCGTGGATATTGATGGTGACTATGAATTCTCTTCGTGGATATTGATGGCGACTATGAATTCTCTTCATGGATATTGATGGTGACTATGAATTCTCTTCTTGGATATTGATGGTGGCTATGAATTCTCTTCTTGGATATTGATGGTGACTTTGAATTCTCTTCTTGGATATTGATGGTGCCTATGAATTCTCTTCGTGGATATTGATGTTGACTATGAATTCTCTTCGTGGATATTGATGGCGGCTATGAATTCTCTTCGTGGATATTGATGGCGACTATGAATTCTCTTCGTGGATATTGATGGTGACTATGAATTCTCTTCGTGGATATTGATGGCGACTATGAATTCTCTTCATGGATATTGATGGTGACTATGAATTCTCTTCTTGGATATTGATGGTGGCTATGAATTCTCTTCTTGGATATTGATGGTGACTTTGAATTCTCTTCTTGGATATTGATGGTGCCTATGAATTCTCTTCGTGGATATTGATGTTGACTATGAATTCTCTTCGTGGATATTGATGGCGGCTATGAATTCTCTTCGTGGATATTGATGGCGACTATGAATTCTCTTCGTGGATATTGATAGCGACTATGAATTCTTTTGGTGGATATTAATGGTGACTATGAATTCTCTTCGTGGATATTTATGGTGACTATGAATTCTCTTCGTGAATATTGAAGGTGACTATGAATTCTCTTTGTGGATATTGATGGTGACTATGAATTCTCTTCGTGGATATTGATGGTGGCTATGAATTCTTTCCTTGGATATTGATGGTGACGATGAATTCTCTTTGTGGATATTGATGGTGACTATGAATTCTCTTCTGGGATATTGATGGTGACTATGAATTCTCTTTTTGGATATTGATGATGGCTATGAATTCTGTTCGTGGATATTGATGGTGACTATGAATTCTCTTCGTGGATATTGATGGTGACTATGAATTCTCTTCGTGGATATTGATGGTGACTATGAATTCTCTTCGTGGATATTGATGGTGACTATGAATTCTCTTCGTGGATATTGATGGCGACTATCAATTCTTTTCGTGGATATTGATGGCGACTATGAATTCTCTTCTTGGATATTGATGGTGACTATGAATTCTCTTCGTGGATATTGATGGTGACTATGAATTCTCTTCGTGGATATTGATGGCGACTATGAATTCTCTTCTTGGATATTGATGGTGACTATGAATTCTCTTTGTGGATATTGATGGTGACTATGAATTCTCTTCGTGGATATTGATGGCGACTATGAATTCTCTTCGTGGATATTGATGGTGACTATGAATTCTCTTCGTGGATATTGATGGTGACTATGAATTCTCTTGGTGGATATTGATGGTGACTATGAATTCTCTTCGTGGATATTGATGGTGACTATGAATTCTCTTCGTGGATATTGATGGTGACTATGAATTCTCTTCGTGGATATTGATGGTGACTATGAATTCTCTTCGTGGATATTGATGGTGACTATGAATTCTCTTCGTGGATATTGATGGCGACTATGAATTCTCTTCGTGGATATTGATGGTGACTATGAATTCTCTTCGTGGATATTGATGGTGACTATGAATTCTCTTCGTGGATATTGATGGTGACTATGAATTCTCTTCGTGGATATTGATGGTGACTATGAATTCTCTTCGTGGATATTGATGGTGACTATGAATTCTCTTCGTGGATATTGATGGTGACTATGAATTCTCTTCGTGGATATTGATGGTGACTATGAATTCTCTTCGTGGATATTGATGGTGACTATGAATTCTCTTCGTGGATATTGATGGTGACTATGAATTCTCTTCGTGGATATTGATGGCGACTATGAATTCTTTTCGTGGATATTAATGGTGACTATGAATTCTCTTCATGGTTATTTATCGTGACTATGAATTCTCTTCGTGGATATTGATGGTGACTATGAATTCTCTTCGTGGATATTGATGGTGACTATAAATTCTCTTCGTGGATATTGATGGCGACTATCAATTCTTTTCGTGGATATTAATGGTGACTATGAATTCTCTTCATGGATATTGATGGCGACTATGAATTCTCTTCGTGGATATTGATAGCGACTATGAATTCTTTTGGTGGATATTAATGGTGACTATGAATTCTCTTCGTGGATATTTATGGTGACTATGAATTCTCTTCGTGAATATTGAAGGTGACTATGAATTCTCTTTGTGGATATTGATGGTGACTATGAATTCTCTTTGTGGATATTGATGGTGACTATGAATTCTCTTCGTGGATATTGATGGTGGCTATGAATTCTCTTCTTGGATATTGATGGTGACTATGAATTCTCTTCGTGGATATTGATGGTGACTATGAATTCTCTTCTGGGATATTGATGGTGACTATGAATTCTCTTCTTGGATATTGATGATGGCTATGAATTCTGTTCGTGGATAATGATGGTGACTATGAATTCTTTTGGTGGATATTAATGGTGACTATGAATTCTCTTCGTGGTTTTTGATGGTGACTATGAATTCTCTTCGTGGATATTGATGGTGACTATGAATTCTCTTCGTGGATATTGATGGTGACTATGAATTCTCTTCGTGGATATTGATGGCGACTATCAATTCTTTTCATGGATATTGATGGTGACTATGAATTCTCTTCGTGGATATTGATGGTGACTATGAATTCTCTTCGTGGATATTGATGGTGACTATGAATTCTCTTCGTGGATATTGATGGTGACTATGAATTCTCTTCGTGGATATTGATGGCGACTATGAATTCTCTTCATGGATATTGATGGTGACTATGAATTCTCTTCGTGGATATTGATGGTGACTATGAATTCTCTTCGTGGATATTGATGGTGACTATGAATTCTCTTCGTGGATATTGATGGTGACTATGAATTCTCTTCATGGATATTGATGGTGACTATGAATTCTCTTCGTGGATATTGATGGTGACTATGAATTCTCTTCGTGGATATTGATGGCGACTATGAATTCTCTTCGTGGATATTGATGGTGACTATGAATTCTCTTCGTGGATATTGATGGTGACTATGAATTCTCTACGTGGATATTGATGGTGACTATGAATTCTCTTCGTGGATATTGATGGTGACTATGAATTCTCTTCGTGGATATTGATGGTGACTATGAATTCTCTTCGTGGTTATTGATGGCGACTATTAATTCTCTTCATGGATATTGATGGTGACTATGAAATCTCTTCTTGGATATTGATGGTGGCTATGAATTCTCTTCTTGGATATTGATGGTGACTTTGAATTCTCTTCTTGGATATTGATGGTGCCTATGAATTCTCTTCGTGGATATTGATGTTGACTATGAATTCTCTTCGTGGATATTGATGGCGGCTATGAATTCTCTTCGTGGATATTGATGGCGACTATGAATTCTCTTCGTGGATATTGATAGCGACTATGAATTCTTTTGGTGGATATTAATGGTGACTAAGAATTCTCTTCGTGGATATTTATGGTGACTATGAATTCTTCGTGGATATTGAAGGTGACTATGAATTCTCTTCGTGGATATTGATGGTGACTATGAATTCTCTTCGTGGATATTGATGGCGACTATGAATTCTTTTCGTGGATATTAATGGTGACTATGAATTCTCTTCGTGGATATTTATGGTGACTATGAATTCTCTTCGTGGATATTGATGGTGACTATGAATTCTCTTCGTGGATATTGATGGTGACTATGAATTCTCTTCGTGGATATTGATGGTGACTATGAATTCTCTTCGTGGATATTGATGGTGACTATGAATTCTCTTCGTGGATATTGATGGTGACTATGAATTCTCTTCGTGGATATTGATGGTGACTATGAATTCTCTTCGTGGATATTGATGGCGACTATGAATTCTCTTCGTGGATATTGATGGTGACTATGAATTCTCTTCGTGGATATTGATGGTGACTATGAATTCTCTTCTTGGATATTGATGGTGACTATGAATTCTCTTCTTGGATATTGATGGTGAGCTATGAATTCTCTTCGTGGATATTGATGGTGACTATGAATTCTCTTCTTGGATATTGATGGTGACTATGAATTCTCTTCGTGGATATTGATGGCGACTATGAATTCTCTTCGTGGATATTGATGGCGACTATGAATTCTCTTCGTGGATATTGATGGTGACTATGAATTCTCTTCGTGGATATTGATGGTGACTATGAATTCTCTTCGTGGATATTGGATGGTGACTATGAATTCCTCTTTGTGGATATTGATGGTGACTATGAATTCTCTTCGTGGATATTGATGGTGACTATGAATTCTCTTCGTGGATATTGATGGTGACTATGAATTCTCTTCGTGGATATTGATGGTGACTATGAATTCTCTTCGTGGATATTGATGGTGACTATGAATTCTCTTCGTGGATATTGATGGTGACTATGAATTCTCTTCGTGGATATTGATGGTGACTATGAATTCTCTTCGTGGATATTGATGGTGACTATGAATTCTCTTCGTGGATATTGATGGTGACTATGAATTCTTTTCGTGGATATTGATGGTGACTATGAATTCTCTTTGTGGATATTGATGGTGACTATGAATTCTCTTCGTGGATATTGATTGTAGCTATGAATTCTCTTCGTGGATATTGATGGCGACTATGAATTCTCTACGTGGATATTTCTGGTGGCTATGAATTCTCTTCTTGGATATTGATGGTGACTATGAATTCTCTACTTGGATATTGATGGTGACTATGAATTCTCTTCGTGGATATTGATGGTGACTATGAATTCTCTTCGTGGATATTGATGGTGACTATGAATTCTCTTCGTGGATATTGATGGCGACTATGAATTCTCTTCGTGGATATTAATGGTGACTATGAATTCTCTTCGTGGTTATTGATGGTGACTATGAATTCTCTTCGTGGATATTGATGGTGACTATGAATTCTCTTCGTGGATATTGATGGTGACTATGAATTCTCTTCGTGGATATTGATGGCGACTATCAATTCTTTTCATGGATATTAAAGGTGACTATGAATTCTCTTCGTGGTTAGTGATGGTGACTATGAATTCTCTTCGTGGATATTGATGGTGACTATGAATTCTCTTCGTGGATATTGATGGTGACTATGAATTCTCTTCGTGGATATTGATGGCGACTATCAATTCTTTTCGTGGATATTAATGGTGACTATGAATTCTCTTCGTGGTTAGTGATGGTGACTATGAATTCTCTTCGTGGTTATTTATCGTGACTATGAATTCTCTTCGTGGATATTGATGGTGACTATGAATTCTCTTCGTGGATATTGATGGTGACTATGAATTCTCTTCGTGGATATTAATGGTGACTATGAATTCTCTTCGTGGATATTGATGGTGACTATGAATTCTCTTCGTGGATATTGATGGTGACTATGAATTCTCTTCGTGGTTATTGATGGTGACTATGAATTCTCTTCGTGGATATTGATGGTGACTATGAATTCTCTTCGTGGATATTGATGGCGACTATGAATTCTCTTCGTGGATATTGATGGTGACTATGAATTCTCTTCGTGGATATTGATGGTGACTATGAATTCTCTTCGTGGATATTGATGGTGACTATGAATTCTCTTCATGGATATTGATGGTGACTATGAATTCTCTTCTTGGATATTGATAACGACTATGAATTCTCTTCTTGGATATTGATGGCGTTTATGAATTCTCTTCATGGATATTAATGGTGACTATGAATTCTCTTCGTGGTTATTGATGGTGACTATGAATTCTCTTCGTAGATATTGAAGGTGACTATGAATTCTCTTCGTGGATATTGATGGCGACTATGATTTCTCTTCGTGGATGTTGATGGTGACTATGAATTCTCTTCGTGGATATTGATGGTGACTATGAATTCGTTTCGTGGATATTGATGGTGACTATGAATTCTTATCGTGGATATTGATGGTGACTATGAATTCTCTTCGTTGATATTGATGTTGACTTTGAATTCTCTTCATGGATATTGATGGTGACTATGAATTCTCTTCGTCGATATTGATGGCGACTATGAATTCTTTTCGTGTATATTAATGGTGACTATGAATTCTCTTCGTGGTTTTTTATGGTGACTATGAATTCTCTTCGTGGATATTGATGGTGACTATGAATTCTCTTCGTGGATATTGATGGTGACTTTTCTCCGACATTTTTTTAAACTCCCATTGTAATATTATATTCGGTTCTGAATTGTATTTAAATAGCAAACTTTTTTACGACTATGTTGGTAAAAAGCGGCTCTGCATGTGGCTCTGCATATGGCTCAACATGTGGCTCTCTACCTCCGCTCCTATTTTATCGTTCTCCTATCCCATTTAATCTCAGTACCTCTTGTCGTCTCGCACAGTTTCTAGGCATATGGCTCAGGATACGGTAATGTATGTGGCTCTTCAAGTGGCTCGTCAAGCAGCTCTGTACATGGCTCTGCATGTGGCTCTGTATGTGGCTCTGTATGTGGCTCTGTATGTGGCTCTTCATTCGGCTGTTCAAGGAGCTAGGTATATGGCTCAGTATGCTCTTTGCATGCGGCTTTCCGTTTATTTTGGGGCTCTCTTTGAATAAGTATTCTAATTTTTTTAATGCTTTTTATCTAATCTTGTTGAATTATGTATGGTACAGCTGATTATATTCTTGTTTACTCTTTACCATGGTGCATCTGATTATATTCTTGTTTAATACCTACCCATCCGTAATGCAGTTCCTACTTATCTCCCCTGTGTTATATTAAATTCGATACATGAAAAGAAAAAAGAAGCTACTAGAATCCCAATTGTAAAAATTAGTTTAGGAAACGTACATCGTGCTAAAAGTTTCAGATTCGGATACCACACTTAAGTCACAGCATCGATACTTGTGAAGCCGATTAGTAGATATCACTTTTAAGTCACAGATATAAAAATGTTCTGTCTGGAACTTTTATTTTATTTCTCACACTCCACCAACATACAACATGCAACATACATTTGGTCTTAAGTCTTCCCACCCCCCCCCAGATGAATTACGTGAAAAGTTGAGACTACGTCACTCTAACGTCTTACCGCAGACAAGACGCCATGACAGCTCCCTGACAGCCAGGGCATGGCTGTATGACGTGAGCAAAGTGCACTTCTGTAATGACATTTTTCCAATCATAACGCTTGGAGATCTAATGTCAGACGTTGAAACGGAGCCCCCTGTGTTGATGGTGCGAGATGGGAGGAACTGGTGAAGGTAGATTACTCCCGACAGCGATATTTGACTTACTCGTCCTTAGTTTCTTATCGCTTGTTTGCTTTGTAGTGTGATTCGTATTATTTGTTATTATTTGTTTATATAAAGACTTGGTTCTGAACTAGACCTAAACCGCTGGCGAATTGTACAACATTTTTAAAAAAAAATATAATCAATTCTGTGAATAGACCAAAAAAAGGGTTACATTGTTGATGGAAGGCGCTAACAGACATTTATGTTGACAGGCGTGGTGTAGGGGGTGTTGACAAAGTCTGTTTATTTTTATCGAGTACCACATGATATGAATATAAATCTTGACGCCATAATTATTTATTGGACGTGTACACAAGTAACGTTTGGTTGTAGTTTTGTATGTGTGCCATCTTGGATGGTACGGCATGGATGTTTGGTGCACGTCTGCCATCTTGGATGGTACGGCATGGAGGTTTGGTGCACGTCTGCCCCATATTGGATGGTACGGCATGGATGTTTGGTGCATGTCAGCCCCATCTTGTATGGTACGGCATGGATGTTTGGTGCAAGACAGCCCCACCTTGGATGGTGCGGCATGGATGTTTGGTGCAAGACAGCCCCACCTTGGATGGTACGGCATGGATGTTTGGTGCACGTCTGCCCCATCTTGTATGGTACGGCATGGATGTTTGGTGCACGTCTGCCCCGAGATTAGCACTTAAATATTATTGGTAGATCATGAGGGCTCTACCCTTTATCCTCATATTATGTTGTAAAATTGTCAGAGTGTATTTAACAACCTGGTTTGTGTTATTTTAACATATGATTATTATTTAGCTAATAACCCAAGTATATATTGTCGATTGGCTCCTCACATGTGACACATGTTAGAGTGATAAGTCACTAATAATACATTGATGTGACACATGTTAGAGTGATAAGTCACTAATAATACGTTGATGTGACACATGTTAGAGTGATAAGTCACTAATAATACATTGATGTGACACATGTTGGGGTGATAAGTCACTAACACTAAATGTATGACGTTGTAGGACCCAGGGCTTACCGAGCAGACTTTACGTCATGGAGTTTGGAATCATAAGTGTCAGTCACAAGTATTGTCAGTCACAAGTGTTGTCAGTCACAAGTATTGTCAGTCACAGTATTGTCAGTCACAAGTATTGTCAGTCACAGTATTGTCAGTCACAAGTATTGTCAGTCACAAGTATTGTCAGTCACAAGTATTGTCAGTCACAGTATTGTCAGTCACAAGTATTGGTGATGAAATATTAGAGCTGAGCTGTCAGTAGTGTATTGGTTGATCATTTGTTGATTACTGGAGAAGTGTTGTTTCATGTGACGACAGCTCCTTGTGAACTTTGACCTGATCTGGTCAAAACCATAGACTTACTCTTACTAACTAATTGTATATAATGTGACCTGTACACAAATGTTGATATTTTGTTTTACCAATAATTGATGGTATGTGTATAATAAAAATTTCTTTGTTGTATCATTGATAGAATTACTGTTTGTTTTTTACTCCATTGTGTTATTTTAACTTAGGTAGTTAACGATAGCGTTTTATGTTGTATCGAACTGTAGTTTACGTCAGTAGAGATATTTAGGATCCCCTTCATTCATTCATGTGGACAACATCCCCCCCCCCCGAGGGGTGGATGGGTCCTGGTAGATTTCTAGATATATCGATGATATATATTGTCCATAATATATTTAAATGTGTAGTGTCCGAGAGAGAAATATGTTGAATCACTCAGTTGTCATCTAATTTTAACACTTGAATTTATTGAGACATCATCTTCCAAATTTACTGACATTAGTGACTATGTTAAAAATTGTTTTAATTCTGTGCAGGATGTATATAATCTAGTATCTAGTATCTGTGTCATTGTTTATATGTGATATACAATATAAACTGTAGACTAAGAAGCACACTGTGTAGTAATAATAACAAAAATAGAATTTCTAAAAAAAAAAATGTTCAAGTAAAACGAAACAAAGAATGTCTTCCTTAAATTTTGATAATAACAATATTTGTGAAATGAACACATTGATTCAAAATGTCAACACACAAAAAAATTATTACAAGATTTTTTTTATCTTTTTTTTTAGAATTGTTTTTTTTTTTTGGCCACCTTCACCGGCAATGACATCAAATTGTCTCCAGAAATGAGCGAGCAGGGAGAAACTTCTCTCCCCTTGTTCCTAATTAGGTGAGTCACACCCTTGCCGGGGCACCGTCAGTTCAAATCTGAGTTTGTTACAGATAATGGCTTCAGGGATTTCCTCAATACTTGGGAAACAAACCGACGGTTGAGCCTGGCCGGCGCCCCAGGACCTGTTGAGTGAGAACCGTTATGAGACTCTCACAGGGTTTGGACTTGAGACATTGCCGGGGAATTTCATCAATGAGGTCATGCAATACAAACTAGTATCAGTAAGGGAGGTATGCGTGGTGTAGGGTACGTGGTTCGAATCCTAAGTTAATGTGTCAGCCAATGATGTTTGCAGATTTGTCACTGTTTGGGATAAACTAAAGAGAAGTAGTTATCACAGTCTTTAGGTTAGTGCAGTGGTAGACAAAGTGCGGCTCCGGAGCCGCATGTGGCTCTTTGGCTCCTTAAGTGCGGCTCTGGCATTTAGTTTTATTTAGTATACAACCTATTTAGTGTACTACTTATTTAGTGTAATAAAAGCAGATTTGGCTCCCATTTTTTTTTATTGTTGTAATGTTCATATGTGGCTCTTTGGCTGATAAGTTTGCCGACCACTGGGTTAGTGGGATCAGTATAAGATCACGTGATAAATAGCTAATCCTTTAGCTTCTCAATAGTCTATTGGTTTAATGTGCTTATGTTTAATGTGTTTGTGTTTAATATTTTTATGCTTATTGTGTTAATGTTTTATGTGTTTATGTTTAATGTGTTTATGTTTAATGTGTTTGTATTTAATGTGTTAATTTTTGATGTGTTAATGTTTAATGTGTTTATTTTTAATGCTTTTATGTCTATGTTTAGAAATAGTGTTGTTGATTAACCGGCTACCTTCACTACCACATAAAAAAGGTGTTGGTACCGATGGTGTGGAAGGTTGAGTACATTGCATAACATATCATTTATTATCGATTACTATCCTGTGTGGTTAAGAAAATTATTATTATCGATTACTAAACTATGTTGTGTTGATAGTGTTATTGTTATTGCTACCATTTCGTTGTTTTCTGTGTATATGTCACAGTGTTTAATGTGTTCATTGACAGCAGAACTGTCACAGTGTTTAGTGACAGACACTGAAAGTCTCACGGTGTTTAATGTATTCACTGACACCTATACTGTCACAGCGTTTATAGTGTTCTTGTCACATGACCACTCCTATCCTGCCAGCGTTAAACGCCCCCCTCCCCTCTCCACGAACTTGACTCTGCCCTAGATAGAGGATAGTACCGTCAGTGATTACTGCGATGGAAAAGTAATTAAAGCTGACTTAATCTCGGCTTCAACTGTCCAACTTTTCCCAACGTGCTGCGACCAATCGCTTTCTCCAGTTTTCTATCTTCCACCCCCCCCCCTGCACACTCCCGACCCTTCCACTTTTATAAAAGTCTCCATACAGTCCTGCTCCTCTAGAAACTCATAACTAGGTGAGCACCGTTCTTCTGAAACTTGACCTATTTGTTCTGCGCGTGAGTTAAACTGTCCTACTTGCTAGCAATACATAACGACTGTGTCCATCTTCAACGGATGTCCACTTGCTACATGTTAATCCTATAATCTTTTCTCCCTCCTCCAAAATCTCGCCTCCCCCCCCCTCACTCCTATCTTACAGCTCACAGTCAAGTATCGCCATGTATGGCCAGAGAAACCTTCACGGCGTCACTTCTTTCTTTTCCCCATCATTTAACAACGACAGCGTTCACTTGACCCCCCTCCCAAACCCCCTCCCCCACCCCTCTTAGAGAACTGAACAAAAAAAAATTGTACTAGTGGGGCGTTGAATCACAGAGAAAACGTCTTCAGTCTAATCCCATCTCGCAATCAGGGAGATAGCCAGACTTCGTGATACAATCACAGTTCAGACCTTTTTCAACGAGTTGTTGAGTTTAAAGAAATCTGTAGGGTTATCTCTGGGATGGGGGTGGGCGGGGGGGGGGCAAAAGGACGGGTCAGAAGATGGGAGATGACGCGATTGAATAAAGCAAACTTGGGGGCCACTGGGGCGCCGACGAAAACAAAGCGGCGGATGGCGTCACCCGATGACTGCATCCGGAATATGGGCAGTTCCCGATTAGTGCACGCCTGAAGAATTCCATGGAACTCTAGTTACACAGTGGCATTCATGTTTGTTGCTATAAATAGTTTTACATCACAAGAATTGTTCATTGTAGATGCACACACTGAACTTCATTTCAAAATGCCAATTAAAATATTTGTTTCTGGAGTGAAATTTTCTCATAAAGCCATAGAGTCCAAAAGTCACAAAAATTGTTAGTAAAATATAAGCATAGGTAATGTTCCCTCTAGACCAGCCTTGGGGAAAACTACGGCCTATGGGCCACATCCGGCCTGTCCAACTGTTTTATCCGGCTTGAAGCCCACCACTTGTTTTAGAGTGAAGCACAGCACTAGCCAACACGCCACTAGCCAACACGCCACTAGCCAACACGCCACTAGCCAACACGCCATTAACCAACACAGCTTAAACCACCACGCAACTAGCCAACACGCCATTAACCAACACGCCACTAGCCAACATGCCATTAACCAACACGCCACTAGCCAACACGCCACTAACCAACACGCCACTAGCCAACACGTCACTAGCCAACACGCCACTAGCCAACACGCCATTAACCAACACGCCACTAGCCAACACGCCACTAGCCAACACGCCATTAACCAACACGCCACTAGCCAACACGCCACTAGTCATTTTATACTATGAGATTATTTTCATTATACAGTAAGATCCCACTTAACGTTAACGCGGGGTATACGTTCCATCAAAGTCGAGCGTAATATGAAACAACGATAAACGAGGTTATCTCATCATGTAAATAATGGGATTAGGGGAAGAGGGGTAGAAAATTGGTCAGGTATTTAACCATTAAATTTATTCATTATGATTTTTATAACAATGAAATAAAAATGTATTTATAACAAATATAGAAACATAATAAATAGAGCTGCTGTTCGATTAAAAAATTGATCGCAGTTAACGCATGATTAAAATTTTTAATCGCAAATTAACGCACTTTTTAATCGATACAATATAACACATTTTGTTTCTATTCAAACATGTAAGTTAGAATATCATAGCATAAAATTGGTATAATAAGCAATTCAGATTAATTTACGAAAGAGGTATAATTAATTGTAACAGATGTATTAAGCATCAGCACTAATGTCTATTGAATTAGTTATTGAGACCAGTTTATGGACATGTATCAATCACGTCAAGTGATGAGAGTTGTTGTTTTTTTTAATCAACAACAATGCCAAACAAGTGTTTTTCTCGTACGATAGGTTCCAGCTAATGACGTATTTCAACCTCTCTCCTCTCTATCCCTGTCATATTTTGCCACACTTTGCCCCCACGTATGTCTTGTTTACCCAACCCTCCACTACCGTACTTACCCCCTTCACTTACCATTCCAAAACAAAATACACACGTCATTTATATCTCATATGTGCTTTTTCCTTCATAAAATAATAGTATAGCCAGAAAGTACTTACTTGCTCACTTATTATTAACGCGTTTTTTTTATCCCCCCCTTTCCCACCCTGTTAGATTTTTGACACACTTAGCAGCTCCATCCCCACAAAGATGACGTTACTACCAACCGTACCGCACCCAGGCCCGTAGCCAGAGAGGGGGCTAGGGGGGATGAGCCCCCCGTGCATGACCTGAGCCCCCCTGTGCATGATTTGAGTTTTTTTGACAAAATTTTAATAATAACGGCTATAAAACATCAATCATTTTGTTTAATAAATCAATAATAGTAAAAGCTTAAAAGTTTATATTTTGGCAATCATTTAGGCTATTTATATATACTTACGTATATAGCTTATCTAATTTTTGGGCATAAAAGATTGAATCTTATTGAAGTTCAATTCTGGATATTTTGGGCAGAATTGGCATTTGGTGCTTCAACAGCCGTATGTGAGTACAGTTTCTCAACCCTCACACGAATATCGCAGATAAATGTTACAAAAGCGTCTAAGCAATCTTTTCCTGCTTACATTTAAAAAAGATTTAACAGACAATCTGAATGCTGAAGCATTTTTAGGTAAATTCAGTGCTAAACCCAGGCCCGTAGCCAGGTCAAAGTAAGCAGGGAGGCACCAATACCCTGCAAGGGGGCACCTTTACTTTTTCTTTATTTTTTCCTCTTTTTCTTCTTTTTTAAGTGGGGGGGGGCACTCCACATATAGCTGGGGGGGGGGCATGGCCCCCCAGTGCTCCCTTGGCTACGGGGCTGGCTAAAACCACGAAGTTTGCAAATTTGAAACGTATAATAAGTTCGCAAGAAGTGCCGACGAATGGGGGGGGGGGCAGGAGGGGGCAATGCCCAGGGGCCCGGCGAGTTTTAGGGACCCGTACTGAGCTGGCCAATCAACTTTTTAAAATATTAATATCAGCCCAGGGGCCCGAAATTTCTGTCGATGGGCCTGTTCGCAACCTTGTAATAGTTTTATATATTGATATCTTCTGAGGACAACTAGCAACTTAAATAAGTTAATAAAATAACATTGGCTTCTGACTTCATTTTTATACATATGTATAATAAAATATTAAAGTACACACTCCGTGATTTCTGAGTGATGTTATTTAATTTGCAAATTTACTTTTTAGCAGAATTAATTTTATTTTAAATTGAATAATTGCGACTGTTTTTGTTGATAGATCTGTTCTTTGTTTTCAATATTTTATAAGAAATATCACACAAATAGCTAAGCTTTATTCATGCATCTTTGTCGTTCTTCCCGGGTTGTACGTTAAACCAACAGTATAATAATATAAATCAGGTATCTCTTATGTAACAATTGTGTAGCAGAACTATTGGTCAATATATTTATAACAGGAATCAGAAATTGCTCAGCCTCAATAAAATTTTATCATTAAAACTCTTTACTATTTAAATTATTTTTAACAAAACTGCAACATGCCATACATTATTGAAACGTAGTTAAAATTATATACATGTATTTCTAATTAATAGCTAAACAATCGGTACTAAAATGCACCATTCCAGATATGAAACTGCAAAAAATTTCTTAGGGAGGGGACTCACTGAGATCCCCTCCCCAAACCACTCCTCTCCGTTCGCAAGCTTTCGGCGCTTCGCGCCTCCATTTTGCGCCCCCCCCTCGTTATCGCAAGTTTAGGTAATACATCATTAAATTATCGAAATATTTTTTGTTCTAAGACCAATTTTCAACAATAAAAACAGTTTTGCCCCCCCCGGGGTCTATGTTTTGTCCCCCCCCCCCCCGTCAAAGTTGTCTAGATCCGCCCCGATCATTTCTTCGGCACCCCCCCCCCCGAAAAAAATTTCTTCGCCCCCCCCCCCCGAAAATGTCTTTGCCCCCTCCCCCCCAATCCAATATTCCTGGCTACGGGCCTGACCGCACCCCCCTCTGTCCCATTTTTCCAAATCATGGCACCTGTCAATCAACCAGATGTTCACTAATGGTATCAATGAGTGTCATAATTATTATTAATCAAAGACAATCCTATTGTTTCAAGGCCATGTAGCCGCTATGATTTTACGTAAGCGTGACAGTTTCTGTATTCGGTGGATTTTTTTTTTCTTTTTTTAAAATCTTGTCTGATCTAGTTATGGTTATAGAATTGGATTATTTACTGATTACTGAAATGACAACATTTGGCTAAAATTTAACGCATTTAGGTGTTTGCGTTAAAAATGTAATCGCATATGTTTAACGCATTAATTACGCTTTAATAGCAGTTAAAAAAACAGCCCGATATAAAATATTAAATTTAGCACAGTGTCACAATAATTCTGAAAAATACAACCACTGTCTCGTGTACAGTCTAGACCTTGATTGACAGGTGTCATATATACGAAACTATTAGTGCAACTTTTGCAGACGTGACCGGCCTAATGCTGTATTATCAAAATGCGATAAAAAAAATTTGCGCAAAAAATGATGATACAAAATGTCTAGCATCTCGTTATTTTGATCTAGTTTTAACCTGGCTCATTATACGCTTAATTTTTTTTTTAACCTTCAAGTTGACTTCAATAATACACTACAGTATATAATGTAAACTAGTGAATGAAACTTTTCTCTTTTTACATCGACCGGGAATGGAGCAGGAGGTTTACTTGTTGAAGGGCTATATAACAAAAACATCTTCATTTATATTACAAGTGGGGATTTTGTCGACATTTCTGGGGTAGAGGGTGTATGCGGATTGCAACAGGGTGGGGTGATAGATCTACTTAATAAGTGAACAAACCTTAACTTCAAATTTGTTGAGTGAAATACTGTTATTTATCGATTTCTTGAATTTGCAATATTTTGGTCAAATTAACGCATTTAGGTGTTGCGTTAAAAAATTTAATCGCAAATTTTTTTTGACGCGTTAATCGCAAATTAACGCAGTTTAATCAGCAGCCCTAATAATAAACAAATATACATAAAAATTAAATACAATTCTAAGTCAATATGTTTTTACATTTCAGATCATCCAGTCTCTTCTGTTTTTCCAATTTTATCACTTTTTATCAAGAAGGTATCTAATGTAATTTGCGTTTTCCTTTTGCATTCTGTAAGAAGTTGTTGTAAGTGGATAAGGCATTCATAACACCCCGTCTTGACTTTGAACTTGTCAAAACCATTTGCAGTTTAGTTTCTAGTGAAATGCTTTTTCTTGTTGCTTTATTTTCGTGTTTTTTATTCTCACCCAATATAAAAACTAAAAAATCATAATATTTGTCAATATATCAATCGTTGTATTATAAAAATGTATACAGTACTTACAGTAACGTCAACACATGTTTGAAACGATAAACATACGTTAGTATAACACCGCAGGAAAGATAAGCTGCTGCGGATAACGGGAAGCCTAACGCTGCGCGTGCAATTTCGGGGAATCCCACAATTTAAATAAAAGAGCGTTAAACCGAAACAGCGTTAAACGAAACAGCGTTAAACGAAACAGTGTTAAGCGGGGTCTCACGGTATATTACTTTACGTCAATACTCATAGTCTGGCCCGTCGGTCAAATATACTGACCCAATGTGGCCCGCGACTCTTAAAGTTGACCAAACCCTGCTGAAGAATATTT
>JAGDYQ010000117.1:2085164-2089147 GCA_021962125.1 Bulinus truncatus | reverse complement strand
AGACAGAGGCAACATTAGTGATAAGGCAACATTAGAGACAGAGGCAACATTGGAAACAAGAGGAACGACATTAGCAACAGACGCGACATTAGCCACAGACGCAACATTAGCAACAGACGCGACATTAGCCACTAAGGAAACATTAGCGACAGAGGCAGCATTGGAAACAGAAAAGAAGCGACATAAGCCACAGACGCGACATTAGCAACAGAAGCCCTTTACTCAGCATGGAGTTCAAGGCACTAAGTCAGTTTTCACCACCGCAAAGAATGCGACCCGAACGGTATCCAGATAAAAGCCCCACGGGCTAAAGCAGCACTTTTAATATAAAGTATTTTTAATTCACTGTGAAGTAAAAAGAAAACAATAATACATCACGAAATCACATTTTTAGTTCACAATTAAGGCAAGAAGTTTGTTTTTATATTTAGTCCTTTCACAAGTTAGCGACTCTCTCTCTCCCCCCCTCCCAACCCCCCCCCCCCCAATCTTTCCCCATCGCTGAAAAAAAAAGTTGGGGGGTGGGTGAAATCGATTGAAAGACAGACACCCTTTGATACAATATAATAGTTTCATTTATTACTATACATTATATACTGTAATGTATGGGCGTAGGTAAAAAGAACAATTTGTTTTGTGAGTATTGTACTAACTTTAATTGAATATGATTTATTTTTATCAATGGCTGATTTAGGAACGGGCGCGCCCAGCAAGACTTCAGTTTTACACATTTTTTTATTGGAAAACTTTACTAGGGTAAAAAAAATTACAATAAAAAAATAATTTGTCCCCAGTCTGTGGTTGTCAATTCAACGGTCCAAACTAGCCAGTGACGTAACATTCCAGAAGTATGCCAATTTTTAAACCATATAATCTTTATCAATAAAAACTAATTCATTCGATGCTGAGCACGTCTTATGTCGATTAAAGGCACGATGCTGCCATTGGCTGCCTGAGATGGTGAATTCGAAAGTTTTGCTACATTTTGATGTGTAATTACTCTGTATATGTAGTATGTTGGGATGTAGTTGATTGTTTGTTTGAGATAAACTTGAATGACTGTTATAAAAATTCAAAGAACTAATATTTAATAATTGAGATTAATTTCTGAGATCTATGGTAAAGTAAAGCTATGAAGCATTTCTTTATTTAGTCTAAATTGACTGAATCGTAAAGGTGAGACTTCCTTTGATTTTCTAACAAATTTTTGATTTCTCTAACTGCTGTCTGCTGCTAAATTTTAACTTTTATTGTCAAGAAATTTTTAAAAAATGTATTATAAAGTAATAACACGAGTAACAGGACACTAGGTTAAACTTAGAACATTAACGTCATTGTTAGAACATTAACGTCATTGTTAGAGCATTAAAGTCATTGTTAGAATATTAACGTCATTGTTAGAACATAAACGTCATTGTTAGAACATTAACGTCATTGTTAGAACATTAACGTCATTGTTTTCTTCACAAGCTTTCTCTGATGCAAAGACATTTTCAAATATTAAAAAAACAAGCGAGAGTGTACCCAGTCAATCAAAACACTGAATCTCTTTTACTAAATGAATTGTATGTTCACACAGATTTTCTTATCTAAATGGTTTTGCTAAACGTTTGTTCAAACCCTACATACACTTGAGCTGTCTCACAAACATAAAATACACTTGAGTTGCCTCACAAACATAAAATACACTTGAGCTACCACAAAAAAATAAAACTACTCTTGAGCTGCCACACACACATAAAATACACTTGAGCTGCCACACAAACATAAAATACACTTGAGCTGCCACACAAACATAAAATACACTTAACTAAAACACAAACATAAAATACACTTGAGCTGCCACACACACATAAAATACACTTGAGCTGCCACACAAATATAAAATACACTTGAGCTGCCACACAAACATAAAATACACTTGAGCTGCCACACAAACATAAAATACACTTGAGCTGCCACACAAACATAAAATACACTTGAGCTGCCACACAAACATAAAATACACTTGAGCTGCCACACAAACATAAAATACACTTGAGCTGCCTCACAAACATAAAATACACTTGAGTTGCCACATATACATAAAATACACTTGAGCTGCCACACAAACATAAAATACACTTGAGCTGCCTCACAAACATAAAATACACTTGAGTTGCCACACAAACATAAAATACACTTGAGTTGCCACACAAACATAAAATACACTTGAGCTGCCACACAAACATAAAATACACTTGAGTTGCCTCACAGATGTACATTCAATTGTTCATTTTAATACAGATGTACAATCAAGTATTCATTCCGTTACAGATGTACATTCAAGTGTTCATTCCAATACAGATGTACATTCAATTGTTCATTCCAATACAGATGTACATTCAAGTATTCATTCCGTTACAGATGTACATTCAAGTGTTTATTCCATTACATATGTACATTCAAGTGTTCATTCCATTACAGATGCATATGCAAGTGTTCATTCCATTACAGATGTACATTCAAGTGTTCATTCCATTACAGATGTACATTCAAGTGTTCATTCCATTACAGATGTACATGCAAGTGTTTATTCCATTACAGATTACATTGAAGTGTTCATACCATTTCAGATGTACATTCAAGTGTTTATTCCATTACAGATTTACATGCAAGTGTTTATTCCATTACAGATTACATTGAAGTGTTCATTCCATTACAGATGTACATTCAAGTGTTCAATCCATTACAAATGTACATGCAAGTGTTTATTCCTTTTGTTTCGGACGTACACATAATCTTTTTCTTAAATTAATCGTAGGAATATGAATATCTCGACCGTGAAAACGAACTAATCGTAGGAATATGAATATCTCGACCGTGAAAGCGAACTAATCGTAGGAATGTGAATATCTCGACCGTGAAAACGAACTAATCGTAGGAATATGAATGTCTCGACCGTAGAAAACGAACTATTTACAACCTGAAGTTATTTCCCTTTTCATACAATTTCAAAATGTATCAAAATTTGTATTAATTATTTATTTCAATGAAAAATTCGGCAATGAATGTGGCGTCACCCATTTCACGTGATGCAACAAGCTTGTGCTTTTTAGCAAATAAAGTAACCTAGCAACAGATGATAAACACTTGAAGTGAGCTGAATGAGGCATAGTATAGGAGAAAAAAATATTTGCTCAGAAGTCTGTCACTTACATCGGCTCAGAAGTCTGTCACTTACATCATCTCAGAAGTCTGTCACTTACATCACCTCAGAAGTTGGTCACTTACATCGGCTCAGAAGTCTTCACTTACATCATCTCAGAAGTCTGTCACTTACATCATCTCAGAAGTCTGTCACTTAAATCATCGTAGAAGTCTGTCATATCATCTCACAAGTCTGTCACTTACATCATCTCAGAAGTCTGTCACTTACACCTTTCACGTACTGTTCGGAAGAAATAACTGCAATTGTACCATTGCTCGTACTTAAGCTAGAAATGTATTTTTACAATAAACTTTGCTCGTCTTGAAAGACATTTGTCGTGAATTTTATGACAAAATTTTTGCTCTACTATAAATCACTTTTACACAAAGTTACTTGTTAACTGAGGGCTGACTGTATAATCAATTTAGAAATGAATATGTTCAAACTACAGATAGCGAAATATTGTCAAATGGAATCCCGTATACTGAAATCTTATTCACATCTAAGTAAAAGAACTTTACAAAGAAAAAGTAAGATCAAAGTATATATCTGTTTTTACTTCTACACAATAAACTATTCATTAGTTGTATAGATAGTGTACTGAAGCAGCCATCACTTGTGTAGAGCTGGTTTAATTATATGTTTACATAACGTCAGCAGCATTTAACGACCGACTTCACAGACTGAATGTCTGTTGTTCTGTGGAGATTTATCGGAATAGTTTTATGTTGTTTAATAGAACTATACGTCAGCAGCGCCTTGTGAGAACTTCAAAACATTAGGAACAGAATTA
>JAGDYQ010000117.1:2060164-2082664 GCA_021962125.1 Bulinus truncatus | reverse complement strand
AAAGTTTGCAAACAAAATAAGTTTTGAGTCACATTACAAATAAATATAAGTTTTTTTAAGTCACCATAGAAAATTGTTCAATCCAAACAAATGTAATTTTTGTCAATGTTCTAATAAATGCAAGTTGAGATCACCTTACTAATAAATGTTGCTTATGTCACGGAACAATTATAGGGGAACAATGGGCAACAATACCTGGATCTAAACCTCTAAGGTAGATATAGACTACACATATAAAAACTAAATCAGAAATATGTTTTTTTTTAGTGAACCAAAATAGATGTTCATGAAATAAAAATGAAAAGAATGGAAGGGACACAATTATTGGCCATTTTGACAGTTAAGGTATATATTTATTTTGTAAAAAGCCTGGTTGAGTCAAGTATTAACGGTTTCTGAGGACAATTGCAAGATGTAAAAAATACGATATTATCAGAGTTAGCCGTTGTGGCGGCTTTGACACTTGTCTAAAGGTGTTTAGTAAATCATTTGTATAAAAGTGTTTAGTAAATCATTTGTATAAAGGTGTTTAGTAAATCATTTGTATAAAGGTGTGTAGTAAATCGTTTGTCTAAAGGTGTTTAGTAAATCATTTGTATAAAGGTGTTTAGTAAATCATTTGTATAAAGGTGCTTAGTAAATCGTTTGTATAAAGGTGTTTAGTAAATCATTTGTATAAAGGTGTTTAGTAAATCATTTGTATAAAGGTGTTTAGTAAATCGTTTGTATAAGGGTGTTTAGTAAATCATTTGTATAAAGGCGTTTAGTAAATCATTTGTTTAAAGGTATTTATTATATCACTTGCATAAAGTTTGTAATTATATCACTTGTATAAAAGTGTTTAGTATATCACTAGTATAAGGGTGTTTAGTATATCACTTGTATAAAGGTGTTTAGTATATCACTTGTATAAAGATGCTAATTATATCTTTTGTATAAAGTTGCTGTCCTATCCCTTATGATTAAGCATTTCTAAAAAAAAACACTATAGTGTGCTGGGGGAAGGGGTGGATTGAGGCAGACACAAAGTGCATTGTTGCAAACCAAAAAAAAAAAGCAATGCAAATTACCCCCCCCCCCCCGAAATATGTTTGTTAGAGAATGAATGAAAAAAATAAACAATAACTAAAAAAACAAGTTGCTTGAAGGTACCAGATGGTGACCATAAAGTCTGCAATGATAGGTCAAAGTTCAACTTTGCATGTCATGTATTTTCTCCGAAGATGTCAGCCTGATATTTTGTTTGATTGCTTATTTAAAAACATAATTACAGTAATTATATTGATTGATAAGGCGGTGTATGTTACGCCGCGGGATGACTAGTTCTCATTATTTAGTAGGCAACGTACTTTCATAACCGTGTGTCATTTGTGCTGATTGGCTGGATAATACTCATTATTGTGCAGGTAACACGCCTACTTTGTACTGAACAATTGTTATTATTCTAATTTGTTGATAACAATCCTTAACTTTGTGTAGCATTACTATAGGACGTTAAATGATGCTACAAGATATACAAATTATAATTATATTCAGTTGGTGCTAGGTGTGTATTTAAAACAAGGAATTGGTCGGAGAAAAGTCCATCTTAATTTAAATACTTACATGAATCCTATCCAAAAAATTAACCGCTAAGGTTAACACATATATCTATGGTTGAACATAGTATTTCATTTCAATCCAATATTATTATAATTAATTTTTATAAGTGAAAGACTGAAGTGCACGAGGTCCAATAACATTTAAAAACTTTTCTTGTGTAAATAATTTCATTCCAAGGTTCATGCTGTGATAAAACACCAAACATATTTTAATATGTGTAGACAAATTAAAATAATCTTGGTCAATTAGTTATGCAAATGTTTCTTATTACAATACACGTAGCTAAAGGAAATTTCCTTTGTATCAATGATACGATAATTAAAATATTTAGCTAAACCAATAACAGAATAGAAAATGTAACGGGCTATTTCAGAGATGACGAAGAAACATACAAGATTTTCTGTGTACTATGTGCTGTTTTTTTTTGTTTTGAAGTGAGCCAATGAAATCTGGTGATCAGCTGCACGTGATATCAAATATCCAATGGCAGTCTCATGCTCCATTCCGAAGTCTGCAGAGGGTAAACTAAAACCCACCATTACATCAACAGTGTGGCAATCTGTGATGTGGCAAGGGGATGGGGGGGGGGAAGCATGTCAATAAATAAATTACTGGGTTTCACACGTCTTTCTGTGTGCACTGTCAACTTTGAACTGAAGCTCATTGTCTTCACTCGAGATATAGTTAAGAACTAGAATAAAAGACTATTGTCTGTCTAAGCACTTGATGAACTTACAGTGGTTTCTTCTCATGCACATACTGTGATAATCTTTATCCAGAATGCCTAAAATAGATCAACAGACTGGTGTCAATGTCTGGTCTAAATATAACGACGCATTCAGATCAAGGTCATAAGTGCCGTATCAGAAAATGTCAGTTTGACATTGTTATAAATTGTCAGTAAGCCATACTCTGAAGTGAAGATGAATAGCGGTATCAATTGTAGCGTATATTATTTTACATCTTTATTATAATATTACATCTTTATTATCATATTACATCTGTATTGCTCATTTCATGTTTAATTATATTAATTATAATATTAAATACAAAAAAAAAAAAAACTGACCTGGTGGAAGCCAAGAACAGATTGTACAACTGTGAACCAGTCATCTCATTAAATAAAAAAACAGTAAAGCTGTGATTCACAAAACTGTGAACCAGTTATCTCATTAAATCAAGAAGAAATGTAAAACTGTGATTCACAAAACTGTGAAAAGTTAACTCATTATATCAAAAAGAAATGTAAAGCTGTGATTCACAAAACTGTGAAAAGTTAACTCATTATATCAAAAAGAAATGTAAAGCTGTGATTCACAAAACTGTGAACCAGTCATCTCATTAAATCAAGAAGAAACGTAAAGCTGTGATTCACAAAACTGTGAACCAGTCATCTCATTAAATCAGTAAGAAATGTAAAGCTGTGATTCACAAAACTGTGAACCAGTCATCTCATTAAATCAGTAAGAAATGTAAAGCTGTGATTCACAAAACTGTGAAAAGTTAACTCATTATATCAAAAAGAAATGTAAAGCTGTGATTCACAAAACTGTGAACCAGTCATCTCATTAAATCAAGTAGAAATGTAAAGCTGTGATTCACAAAACTGTGAACCAGTCATCTCATTAAATCAGTAAGAAATGTAAAGCTGTGATTCACAAAACTGTGAACCAGTCATCTCATTAAATCAGTAAGAAACGTAAAGCTGTGATTCACAAAACTGTGAACCAGTCATCTCATTAAATTAAGTAGAAATGTAAAGCTGTACATCACGAATTTCGTCATTAATCGTCATTGTCGCCTAACAATCATTATTTGAAGTATTTCCAATTCAAAATCAAATATCTAAAATAATGGATTCGGTTAAAAATGCAAAACAATGCGATATGTATATCTTTACAGTCACTAAACCTAATGTGAGTGACTAAACCTAATACGAATCACTAAACCTAGTGTGAGTCACTAAACCTAATATGAGAGACTACACCTAATATGAGTCACTAAACCTTATATTGGATACTCAACCTAATATTGGGAACTAAACCTAATATGAGTCACTAAACCTAATGTGAGTCACTAAACCTAATGTGAGTCACTAAACCTAATATTGGGAACTAAACCTAATATTGGGAACTAAACCTAATATGGGGCACGTAAGACGAGAGAATGAAGCTGGGTATGACAGAAGGGCGTACACCTCCATTGAGTGGTTAATATTCTGTAACAGATGAACATCTCATCATTTCAGGGACTTGTAAAAATCCTGAGATTTATAAAACGAAAAAAATGGAAGTTACTAAACCAGAAATGAGAGTAATACATGGAGAAATACGAGTGACTAGAATAACATATTCAGTAACTAAAGTGAATATGTCTTTTTTTAAATTTTACATTTGGCAAATATTTCAAAGATTTACAAGCTGGCAATGTAAGATGGCTACATTCATTAAAACAACCAACTGGTGAAATGGACAACTTTACTTTCATTATTTTAATCTAGGTCTTGGTGAAAATTGATGTTGGATAATAACTAGGGAGCGACCGATAATCAGATCGGTATCGGTATCGGACCGATATTGGCACTATCGGTTAATATCGGATCGGCCGATTGTTGTAGGGAGCGACCGATAGACGAACCGATATTGGCACTATGGGTTAACTGTCGGACCGGCCGTTTTTTTGGCTGCCGATACATTGTTTTTTTTTTTTCACAACAGAGTTGCAGAAAAAAAAATCAGTAAATAACCCAAATCTATAACTAGATCAGACAAGATTTAAAAAAAAAAGGAAAAAAAAACCCGTACACAGAAATTGTCACGTCTACATCAGAGATATGACCTTGATACAATAGGATTGGCGTTTCTTAATTCTAATGTATGACCTTGAATGATACAATTAGTGAACATCTGTGTGCTTTTTTTTTTTGGGATGGGAAGTTGGGGGGGGATAAACAAGACACGCGTGGGCGAAGTGTTACAAAATATGTGAACATGGGTCACATACGTCATACAGCACGAGAAAAACACGTGTTTTGCATTGTTGTTGCTTAAGGGGCTGTCCATTAATTACGTCAACAAAATAGCGGGGACGGGGGGGTCAGAAAATTTTTGACAATTGTTGACAAGAGGAGGGGGAAGGTCAAGAAAAGTTGACGTCAACAATGTTACTTTCTTCAATTTAATATAATTACTTAATAAATAGGAAAATTAAGCAGCGTTTGTAGTTCTGTGTTACACACTCGCTTAACATTCAGTATTTTAATTAAACTAACTATATTTCTACTAATTTAGCCACATAAACATTTTGGAAGCCACCTTTTTTAGGGGTAGGGGGTAATCAAATGTTGACTTAATTTTATAGGGGGGTCTCTGGAAGTTTGACAAGTTGTTGGGAGGGGGGGGTAAAAATCGCCAAAAATTTGTTGACATAAATAATGGACAGCCCCTAAAAAGAAAATATCGGTATCGGTATCGGTAAAAATGCTGGGGGAAAAAATCGGTATCGGACTATCGGTAAAAAGGCATATCGGTCGCTCCCTAATAATAACTGAAAATGTGTCCCTGAATTTCATTTGTAATGTAGCAAAGCACATTTCTCAAGCTTGCATTGTGTTTACATGTTGTATAGAAATTCAATATTAGTAGGCATAAAAGTAAACAATTGACTTGTCGCAGAAGACTCCATTGATTGCTATGAACCAAATAATCAGACAGTCTTGTAATTATGTTTATGTGTAGTATCAATCTGTAACGTTAAATATATATGATCTATGTAAGTGTCAGCTGATTAATACACTATTTTTTTTTTATTTTCACAACAACTTTTAAGCTTAAATGGCATGTCATTCTATCGCCAAGTCTTATTCCATAACTTTAGTTGTAACAAGTGAGATAAATCCTTCAGCTATTACGTTGAAAACTATCAATAAAAAACTGCCAGTATTTATGAGCAATAATTTGTTATTGACAAAGTTATTAAGTCTTCATATGCTGTACACGACTAATTGACAAATGGGGGGGGGGGGGCGGTTACAATAGTTTGAACTCAGTTGTACCAAGTACAACAAACAAAGACTTTGAATCTAGCAGTAGCTTTACTTTAGTATAAAGAAACTTTGGCTTAGAATTACATTATGACTGTAGTTGGAAAACGTGACTTTGAAAACAAAGGAAACAAAAAGAAAACATGTAGATTTTATGAACATTTCGATCTTTGTACTTTGTGTTAAAAGTTATAACTATGTAGACTGTTATTCTCTTTTAAAAGTTAATCATATAGACACCATGTTTAGTCGACACTCTTTAGGGGCCCAGACTGAGCTTGCCAATCAACTTTTGAAAATTTTATCAGCAATAAAAGGGGTATTATTTATGTTTTATAAACTATAACTTAACTGAACTTAATTACAATCAGATTAAACTCCAGGCTTCTGTAGATTGCCGTACTTAGTTTTATTTTATTATTTTTATATGGTATTTTCAATATTTTTTATATTGTATATTACCATTTCAGTACTATCTTCTGCTGAAATAAACATCATTTTTTGAACGAGTCACACGACTAGAGAGTAAGTAACTTACGTCAAACTCCGTTGGAACCTTCCGTCTGCTAATATAAAACTAAATAACTTACTCGCGCTTTAATTACACACATATTTGAATAATATTTTTATATATATTATTACAAAATAGAATGAAAAAAGTGACGGTTATAAAAAAAATGTTATATAAAGTGGCGAGATTCAGAAAGAAGATTTCTCTTTGGAAAGAATATTGAGTCTGAGATTGATAAAGAAATTGCTACAAATGTGAGATACTGGAGAGAATTTGTCAAACGAATTTTAGCAGTGGTTTTATTCTTGGGCGAAAGAGGGAGGACTTGCTTTCAGAGGTTCTTCCAACAAAATTGATGACCATGATAATGACATTTTTATTGGAATTATTGAACTGTTAGATCAGTGTGAACCATTTTTACAAGAGCTTGGGACGGATGGCCGAGTGGTGTAGTTACTCGACTGTCGACCTGAGAGTCCTGGGTTCGATCCTCGGTGAGGCCCATGAAATTTTTCCAGTTGAAATTTGGTATATAGTCGTCCCATAAGTCCACCCAGCTTTAAATGGTTACCTGACTTAAGTTGGGAAATTAAAGGCGGCTGGGCGTTGTGCTAACCACACAATCCCTTCATATGCCGAGGTTATAGAAACAGATGAATTCTACACTTCATCTCTCCGATGGCCCGTTATAGCCAAGGGAACTTTACTTGTTTCTAAAGTTAAAAAATCTCAAAAAGTTGGACAACTATCTATCAGCAGATTCTGAAAATACTAGATGGTCGGGACGTGTGGAAAGTGTGAAACCTATTGCAAAGCACCTGCCAATTATCAAACACGCAATTATTAAATGTAAACAACTAAATTTGTCATCAGAAAGTAAAACTGAATTGCAAGGAATTGAGCATTATATGAAATCATTCAAATGTGTTTTAATGGCTACAATATGGCCAAAATAACGGCAGCAGCTATATCGTCTGACTTGGCATGTGAAACAGAACTTCCAGAAAAACGCCAAAAACGACGAAAACATTTTTACGATGAAAGTCAACATATGCCAGAAAAGAGTGCACATGAAGTGGATGATGATTTAAAAGTAAACGTGTTCTATAAACTTATTGATAGTGTTATATCTGGTTTAACGGAGCGTTTTCATTTGGCAAGGGATATTAACAATTCTTTACATTTTCTGTGGTTGTTTCCAGAAATCGGAGAAACTGATCTGGAAAAGAAATGTTCTAATTTCTGCAGAGAATATGACAAAGATGTAAGCAGTGAATTAATTGAAGAATTAAAACATGTAAAGTCCATTTTTTCAGATAGCATACAAAGTGAAACCCTTCATCCCATAAAAAAATAAAATTTACCAGTTGAAGTTGGAATCTATATTCCCAAATATTGCTATTGCATTACGGATATTATGTACAATTCTTGTAACATTCAGCAAGCTAAAGCAAATAAAAAATGTGCAGCGATCAACCATGAAGCAAGACCGATTGGGGAAGTTATTAAATTTTGATGATGTTATTTACAATTTGCTTTAGCCAAATCAAGGAGACATTGTTTTTAAAAACAACAAATATGTTTTTTTACAATTAAACTGTTTTATAGCTTAATTTAAACAATAAACTTAAAATACATTTTTTTTCAAATAACAACTGAATAAAACCATACATTGTATGATGTATCTGTCTAACTTATCTAAAGTATAAATATAATCTGTGAATTTTTTTAATTCGAATAACCTAAAGATACTTAAGATGTTTATGCCCGGGGGCCCGTGACAGTCCTGACTAGGGGCCCGAAATGAAATTTCTGTCGGTGTGCCTGACTACAAATACCACCTACTTAGTCCATAAATAATATGTTTGTACTGAAATAGAACAGAAACATATGCCACATACTATGCCATTTTATACGAGGTTTTAACACAATCCTTAAACAATCTCTCATGTAATACAGATTATGAAATGTGCTTAAGATTGTGTCATGTGCTACAGGTGGGGAAATGATGTACACAATTGTAACAGGCTGAAGAGATGTTTCATGTGCTACAGATTGTGTCAAGCACTGTTGTAATATGTCCAAATGGCTGTCAACATACGCGAGAGAGATTTGACTTTATACAAACTGGGACATAGGTCAAAGAACTTGGACACGTGTTACAAAACTATGACATGTATCTATAACCTGAGATACAAGGTAACGAACTATGACATGTATCTATAACCTGTGATACAAGGTAACGAACTGGGACATGTATCTATAACCTGTGATACAAGGTAACGAACTGGGACATGTATCTATAACCTGTGATACAAGGTAACGAACTGGGACATGTATCTATAACCTGTGATACAAGGTAACGAACTGGGACATGTATCTATAACCTGTGATACAAGGTAACGAACTGGGACATGTATCTATAACCTGTGATACAAGGTAACGAACTGGGACATGTATCTATAAACTGTGATACAAGGTAACGAACTGGGACATGTATCTATAACCTGTGATACAAGGTAACGAACTGGGACATGTATCTATAACCTGTGATACAAGGTAACGAACTGGGACATGTATCTATAACCTGTGATACAAGGTAACGAACTGGGACATGTATCTATAACCTGTGATACAAGGTAACGAACTGGGACATGTATCTATAACCTGTGATACAAGGTAACGAACTGGGACATGTATCTATAACCTGTGATACAAGGTAACGAACTGGGACATGTATCTATAACCTGTGATACAAGGTAACGAACTGGGACATGTATCTATAACCTGTGATACAAGGTAACGAACTGGGACATGTATCTATAACCTGTGATACAAGGTAACGAACTGGGACATGTATCTATAACCTGTGATACAAGGTAACGAACTGGGACATGTATCTATAACCTGTGATACAAGGTAACGAACTGGGACATGTATCTATAACCTGTGATACAAGGTAACGAACTGGGACATGTATCTATAACCTGTGATACAAGGTAACGAACTGGGACATGTATCTATAACCTGTGATACAAGGTAACGAACTGAGACATGTATTCAAGCCGTGGACCGGTCAACGTTTTGATAATTTTACCGCGTGCCGGGGGTGACAGTTTGATTATTTATATTTGAGATTGTTTTGATTTACAATGTTTTGATTTACAATGTTTTGATTTACAATGTTTTGATTTACAATGTTTTGATTTACAATGTTTTGATTTACAATGTCACTGCCGCACACAATGTTTTGATTTACAATGCCACTGTCACACACAACCCCTCAGCTGCCGGTTAACATCTTGTCTGTAGAAAGTCGCACAATCCCGAGAGAAATACGCTACAGTTAAAAATTTAATGTTCTGTGGGTGGCCCGGCACCATTTGATCCAAGGACCGGCATCGGGCCGCCACCCGGGGACTGAGGGCTACTGTATAAAAGGACTGTGATATGTTTTAAAGAACTGTGACATGTGTTAAAGGACTGTGACATGTTTTAAGGAACTGTGACATGTTTTAAAGGACTGTGACATGTTTTAAAGTACTGTGATACGTGTTAAAGAACTATGAAATGGGTTAAAAAACTGTGACATCTATTAAAGAACTGTGACATCTATTAAAGAACTCTGACATGTGTTAAAGAACTGTGACATCTATTAAAGAACTGTGACATGTGTTGCATCTAAATGAGTTATAATATTGAGACGATATATTGCAATGTAAAAAGACACTGATACCTGGTGATTCAATTAGGCCAGCAGTTTGTCATTCCTGTAAGGTGTCGACTCCAGCAATGAATGCTAATGAACTGACTAAATCAATTAGATGGTCCACGTCAAATAAAGAAAGAGTAACGTCACGTGGCCTGCCAGATTGTTTCACTTTGTTTGGCGTCACACAGAGAGTTGTTCAAGAAAACTACAAGGAATCAATACAATAAATAACTAGATATAATGACAACCAGTAGGTTGAATCAATATTTAAACTTTGCAATGGAATCAACTTATTTTAGATTTTTTTCTTAAATTTCACCTGGCAACAATATGAAAGCTTTTTATTTTGCGACCTGGGATTTTACAATTAAAACAATATTGTTGCACATATGGCCGTGAATCATGTCACACATGTCACATAATGCCGTGGAACATGTCACACATGTCACATAATGCTGTGAAACATGTCACAATGTCACATAATGCCATGTCAAACATGCCACATAATGCCGTGAAACATGTCACACATGTCACATAATGCCGTGAAACATGTCACAATGTCACATAATGCCGTGAAACATGTCACATATGCCACATAATGCCGTGAAACATGTCACAATGTCACATAATGCCATGTCAAACATGCCACATAATGCTGTGAAACATGTCACAATGTCACATAATGCCATGTCACAATGTCACATAATGCTGTGAAACATGTCACGCATGTCACATAATGCCGTGAAACATGTCACAATGTCACATAATGCCATGTCAAACATGTCACATAATGCCGTGAAACATGTCACACATGTCAAATATTGTAATTGATCGGAGTACCACACATGTGACCGAACGTTCTTTTTATTTTTTTTTAAACTATTGTCAATTTTGTTTTGCTTTAAAATTGTTTCAATAGTGTACCCTAACTTTCTTAGTTGCTATAGCAACACGTCAGAAAATTTAAAAAATAATTAAAAACCGTTACAAAACTGATTTATTTTCAAACATTTTGATGTAAAAACCTTGTTATCCTTTGCGTTTGCCATTACGTAATGTTTGAAAGAAAAGGATTTTTTTATTGCTATGGTTAAAACATGAAGGACTACACAACTTTCATCAACACAATGGGATTCAAAAGGTCAAGAGTATTTCAGAACACTTGATGTTGTCTATTGTTATTGAACCACAATTGCAATCGAGAGTATTTACAAAACTTGAATTACGAGCACAATTCATTCTATAGAAATGCTCGTAACACAAAACATTCAATAAAATCAAATTACCCCATAAGAAACAACGGGAACTCGAATGATTGGTTCCAGATACAACAGGTACTCGAATGATTGGTTCCAGACACAACTGGAACTCGAATGTTTGGTTCCAGAAATAACAAAAACTCCAATGACTGATTCCAGAAAAAACGGGAACTCGAATTATTGGTTCCAGAAACAACGGGAACTCGAATTATTGGTTCCAGAAGCAAAGGAAACTCGAAATATTGGTTCAAGAAAAAAAGGAACTCCCCGACATATTTGATATTTTCAGTCTAAGACAAGCCTTAACAAAGAATAAATACAGTAGTCTACATCCTTTAAACTTCGCGGCATTAGTCTACATCCTTTAAACTTGGCGACATTAGTCTTCATCCTTTAAACTTCACGACATTAGTCTACATCCTTTAAATTTGGCGAAATTAGTCTACATCCTTTAAACTTCACGACATTAGTCTACATCCTTTAAACTTGGCGACATTAGTCTACATCCTTTAAACATCCCGACATTAGTCTACATCCTTTAAACTTGGCGAAATTTCGTGTTCATCCTTTAAACTTGGCGACATTAGTCCACATCCTTTAAACTTCGCGACATTAGTCTACATCCTTTAAACTTGGCGACGTTAGTCTACATCCTTTAGACTTGGCGACGTTAGTCTACATCCTTTAAACTTGGCGACATTAGTCTACATCCTTTACACTTCATGACATCAGTCTACATCCTTTAGACTTGGCGACGTTAGTCTACATCCTTTAAACTTGGCGACGTTAGTCTACATCCTTTAAACTTGGCGACGTTAGTCTACATCCTTTAAACTTGGCGACGTTAGTCTTCATCCTTTAAACTTGGCGACATTAGTCTACATCCTTTAAAATTGGCGACATTAGTCTACATCCTTTAAACTTCACGACATTAGTCTACATCCTTTAAACTTGGCGACGTTAGTCTTCATCCTTTAAACTTCACGATATTAGTCTACATTCTTTAAACTTCACGACATTAGTCTACATTCTTTAAACTTCACGACATTAGTCTACATCCTTTAAATTTGGCGACATTAGCCTACATCCTTTAAACTTGGCGACATTTGTCTTCATCCTTTAAACTTCACGACATTAGTCTACATCCTTTAAACTTGGCGAAATTTAGTGTTCATCCTTTAAACTTCGTGACATTTGTCTACATCCTTTAAACTTGGCGACATTAATCTACATCCTTTAAACTTGGCGACATTAGTCTACATCCTTTAAACTTCACGACATTAGTCTACATCCTTTTAACTTGGCGACATTAGTCTACATCCTTTACACTTCATGACATTAGTCTACATCCTTTAAACTTGGCGACGTTAGTCGACATCCTTTAAACTTGGCGACGTTAGTCTTCATCCTTTAAACTTGGCGACATTAGTCTACATTTTTTAAACTTGGCGACATTAGTCTACATTCTTTAAACTTCACGACATTATTCTACATCTTTTAAATTTGGCGACATTAGTCTACATCCTTTAAACTTGGCGACCTTTTTCTTCATCCTTTAAACTTCACGACATTAGTCTACATCCTTTAAATTTGCGACATTAGTCTACATCCTTTAAACTTGTCGACGTTAGTCTACATCCTTTAGACTTGGCGACATTAGTCTACATCCTTTACACTTCATGACATTAGTCTACATCCTTTAAACTTGGCGACATTAGTCTACATCCTTTAAACTTGGCGACATTAGTCTACATCCTTTAAACTTGGCGACGTTAGTCTACATCCTTTAAACTTGTCGACGTTAGTCTACATCCTTGTAACTTGGCGACATTAGTCTATATCCTTTAAACTTGGCGAGATTAGTCTACATCCTTTAAACTTCGTGACATTAGTCTACATCCTTTAAACTTGGCAGCATTAATCTACATCCATTAAACTTGGCGACGTTAGTCTACATCCTTTAAAATTCACGACATTAGTCTACATCCTTTAAACTTCACGACATTAGTCTACATCCTTTAAACTTGGCTACATTAGTCTACATCCTTATAAACAGCCTTTTAGTTTTGTAACACATAAATAAACAACCTTTTAGTTTTGTAACACGTAAATAAACAGCCTTTTAGTTTTGTAACATACATAAATAAGTAGCTTTCATTAGTAAAGTTCCCTTAACCCTAACGGGCCATCGGGGCAGATGAAGTGCAGAATTCATCTAATTTCTATAACCTCGGCAAATGAAGGGATTATGTGGTTAGCACAACGCCCAGCCGCCTTTACTTCCCAACTTCAAGTCAGGTACCAATTTAAAGCTGGGTGGACTTGTGAGACGACTTTGAAACATATTTTACCTTGAAAAATTCCATGGGCCTCACCGAGGATCGAACCTAGGACTCTCGGGTCGACAGTTGAGTATCTACACCACTCGGCCATCCGCCCCATCAAGCAGATATATATTCTCGATTGTTAATTCATATTAGCAAGGAACCATCAATACAACTTTATTCTTCATATAAAATGAGACTGAACATAAACTGGCAACTAAACATGGCTGAACATAAACTGGCAACTAAACATAAACTGGCAACTAAACATGGCTGAACATAAACTGGCAACTAAACATAAACTGGCAACTAAACAAAAACTGGGAACTAAACATAAAATGGCAACTAAACATGGCTGAACATTAACTGGCAACTAAACATAAACTGGCAACTAAACATAAACTGGCAACTGAACTTAAACTGGCAACTAAACATGGCTGAACATAAACTGGCAACTAAACATAAACTGGCAACTAAACATAAACTGGCAACTAAACATAAACTGGCAACTAAACATAAACTGGCAACTAAACATAAACTGGCAACTAAATATAAACTGACAACTAAACATGGCTGAACATAAACTGGCAACTAAACATGGCTAACACTACTGGGAGGCTAACCAGAAATCTGTACTGGTCTGTGACTCCCAAATACCTTTCATCTTTATCAATTTGTGGTCAACTGTCCAGTTCACACACTGCCCATGACGCTCTGTTCGAGTTTCTATAATATATTTGATATTGGGAATTCTAAGTTCTTTTTAGAACACTTGATACATTCCAGCTGACTAAAATGTTCTTGCCCTTTACAATTAAACTACCGCGCAATGTGAGGTGGTGGGGAGAGGCTTGCCTTATGTAATTAAACTACCGCGCAATGTGAGGTGGGGGGAGATGCTTGCCTTATGTAATTAAACTACCGCGCAATGTGAGGTGGGGGGAGAGGCTTGCCTTATGTAATTAAACTACCGCGCAATGTGAGGTGGGGGGAGAGGCTTGCCTTATGTAATTAAACTACCGCGCAATGTGAGGTGGGGGGAGAGGCTTGCCTTATGTAATTAAACTACCGCGCAATGTGAGGTGGGGGGAGATGCTTGCCTTATGTAATTAAACTACCGCGCAATGTGAGGTGGGGGAGAGGCTTGCCTTATGTAATTAAACTACCGCGCAATGTGAGGTGGTGGGGAGAGGCTTGCCTTATGTAATTAAACTACCGCGCAATGTGAGGTGGGGGGAGAGGGGTAAACCTGCACAAGTTTATTCCAACTTTAGACTTGCCGTGCAGGCTTGCGGAGCCTGCAATTTTTTTCTGGCTCCGGCTCCCACAAATTTGACGGCTCCGGCACGGCTCTGGCTCCCTATTAAGATAGTATCACACGATATAACTATTTTTGTAATTGCGCCGCGCAAACATGCCGCTGATAAAAAGTTATGCAAATTTTGCCGCGTTCACCCCCATAGTCAGGAACTTGAAAAATATACGCATGTCGGTTTTCCTAAAAACAAACCATTTCAGTGCATCAAGAATCATATCATTATTTTCGACCGAGGTTTCACTAGTCGCCATTTTTATAAGTAATAAAAAGTTATTTCAATGATCAAATTAGCAAATAGTAAAATGATACATTATTTAAAATATTTTAAAGACTTCAGCATTTATTTTTATTATTTATAAATTCGAAGTGACTATTCGGACCCGGGTACCAATAAACTCCGATTTTTATTCGGGCCCTGTCCCAATAAATTCTGATTGTTATTCGAACCCGTGCAAATATGCACTTAGCTTAGCTATACATAAACTTTATTATTGTTTTTTGTTTATTTTTTTATATAATTGTTTGAATTGTATGATTTAATCGTTACTCAGTATCTAGGGTTCCACTAAGCGGACTCTGTATTATTATTTTTTCGGGTTCCGTCTAATAAAGTTTAAATATAGCTAAGCTAAGTACATATTTGTCACGGGTCCGAACAACAATCGGATTTTATTGGGACCCGGGTCCGAATAGCCACAGCCTTATAAATTTATCTACTCTATTTTAGATATTCTGTTTATAATAAAATTGTTAAATACAGAAAGCGACCATTTTGTTTTTAGTATATTACACATTTGTTTCAAATAATAATACGAAATGACGCGTTTTATTTGCGGTAACGCGCTCGACTGTCGACCTGAAGGTACCTGGTTCGATCTCCGGTGAGGACCAAGGAAATTTTTCAGGTCTTGGCTCAAGTTCCCGATATATCTCCCGTGGTGCCTCCATGGCCATTGCACTATCGGATATGGTGGGGATGAAAGAAGGGCACCATAAAACCGTCCCATTAGTGGTTTATAGGATCAAAGGGATTTCATCTCATCCTTACAGGGACTTTACACATTTGTCGTCGTAGTAAAAAATTATTTTAAATGATTGATACAATTATTCTATGAAATAAAACTGTTTAAACTTTATATATAACAAAATAACATGCCATTAAAAAAATTTTGGAGGGTAAACAAGATTTAAAACGAACACAAAACGATTCCCCATTAAAGATTTCTTGTGGTGATGTGCATGCGCGCTATCATTTAAATACTGTTACTGTCGTGGCGTTCGTAAAAATGACAACATTTCAAATTGTAGGAGGCAAACAATCAAACAAACTTGCAATTTTCAAGCTAAAAAAAAATCTGCTGTAAAAAAAAAACATTTGGGAGCCCTGGAGCCGCCAGATTTTTTCGGCTCCGGCTCCAGCAAAAAGTAGTGGCTCCCGGCTCCTCGGCTTCGGCTCCGCAAACCTGTTGCCATGTATTAGAATAATCTCTAGTAATATATAAAATTAGATTCAAAATTATCAGAGTTGGCTGCCCTGAGTGACAGAATCAACATCGTCTTTTGAGCCGCCATATTATTTTTGTTTTAACTCGGTGAGACTAATAGTTTATCGTCACATATAACTGGATCGTTGTATATAGAACATCTCATAGAACATTTGTCTTTTTTTTAATTTGACTGCTATTTTATATAGAAATAATTGAACTGCCAGCATTAAGGAATGGACTGACCAATATATAGCGACTTTAATTGAGATCACGTGACCATGTGGAATGGAGAGACCTAACCATGGCAGTGTCCCTGTAGTCACCACAATGACTCTCTAAAGTCACCACAATGACTCACTGAAGTCACCACAATGACTCCCTAAAGTCACCACATTGACTCACTGAAATCACCACAATGACTCCCTAAAGTCACTACATTCACTCTCGGAAGTCACCACATTGACTCAATGAAGTCACCTCAATGACTCACTGAAGTCACCACAATGACTCACTGAAGTCACCACAACGATTCACTGAAGTCATCACAATGATTCACTGAAGTCACCACAATGATTTACTGAAGTCACCACAATGATTCACTGAAGTCACCACTACGACTCACGGAAGTCACCACAATGACTCACGGAAGTCACCACAATGACTCACTGAAGTCACCACAATGATTCACTGAAGTCACCACAATGACTCACTGAAGTCACCACAATGACTCCCGGAAGTCACCACAATGATTCACTGAAGTCACCACAATGATTCACTGAAGTCACCACAATGACTCACGGAAGTCACCACAATGACTCTCGGAAGTCACCACAATGACTCACGGAAGTCACCACAATGACTCACTGAAGTCACCACAATGACTTACTGAAGTCACCACAATGACTAAAGTTGTAATGGAGGGGGTGAAAAATGATGATTGTGGTATTATTTGTTTGTTCGTTTTTTTTAATTCAGCAAAGTAAATAAAATTGTTAAAGTTTCTTTAAGCTCTTGGAGTGGGGGGGGGGAGGGCATAAGGGCAGATGCAGAACTCATGTTTCTGTAACCATAAAAAAAGGATTGTGCGAATAGCACACCATACAGTCGCTTTTACTTCCCAACTCAAGTCAGGTACTCATTTAATGCTGAGTGAACTTAAGTAACTTATTAAAGCTGGAAACTTTGATTGGATCTCAAAATGTCCATTTTATTCCGTTGTTTTGTTTTGGTTGCTGTCACTGCAGAACCCGCTTCATACATAAAGGATGTGTGAAATGGCACTGGGATTTAAGTGTTGTGGTGGCAGTCTAAAGGCATTCAGCCATGACTTTAATACAGAATACTAGAAGAGTTGTCTCGAATGTCGTGTTTAAGGCCGCAGTCATTTGCAATCTCCAGCAGTTGATTTTCTTCTAGAACAGACATGTTAGATTCGTCTGGTTGGTCTGTTGTGTATAGAAGTAGTGCTCGAACCAATCAGGTGGCCGAGCACCAACTGGGAGAATGAATGCTCAATTTCAGTCTCGCCTAAAATCCCCGCTGATGTTTGAAATATGTCCTGATTGCCTTTGTTCACGTGCCGTCCCCGCAACTACAGTTTGGCCAAATATGCAGCTACTATGTCTGTCAACTTGAAAACTGTTGTCATTTTCTCTTAACGAGACAGCTTGGGTTCATTGAGCAAGCTGAAAATGTCAAACAAAAAAGGCATTTTTTCGACCATATTTTGTCACTGAAATGTGCTGCCTGCGGGGAATTTTGTTTTGAGACAAATCTTTGCAATAGCTCTCGTTGTTCAAATACTTTGGTTAGCAATTTTCCTCAGGATAACCATCTTACGTCTGTGTACAAAGTAAGGCATCTTTTCTCCGCGTCCATATCCTCACAAAGCTGCTCAAACAGGCGCGAGTAAAGGACGTGTGGTTTTATGTGGTTAATAATTTTAACGACATCAATCAATACGCTGTTACATTACGGTAAAATGTTCCGACTTGCCAGCATTTCCCTGTGGAAGATACAATGTGTAGACCCACTATCAGGTGCAATCTCTTTAATCCGAGCAGTTAAACTAGACAGTCGTCCGGTAATGGCAGCAGCTCTGTCTGTGCATAGGCTTACACAAAAGAAACATTTTAGTTGTCCTGATATATAACCAACCAGTGACTTAAACAAATATAGTGCACATACCAAATCCTCAATCACATCCTCAAGATATCGCACAGAAACAAGTAATATTGCCTTATCTGTAGATCAAAGGTGTGCGGATCTTGAAATTTAGCGTCCGTGTCCGTCCATGGATTTCTATCAATGATCCGCGTCCGTAGAATCTTACAACATAGGTTTGCAGTTAGTCCGCGCGTCCGCATTGCTGAAATATAGCTGTTTAAATGACTTAATTTTATTATGGTAACACTAAAGAAAATTATTAAAACATGAAGTAAAAAGGAACACAAGATTTTTTTATTCAACTGTAAGCAAAACATAAAGTTTTCAAAGATTCAAACATTAAACGGTAATATTAAAAACTGAGGAGAAAAAAATGCAGTTTACGAATAAGTAAAGTATCTATTAAAACTAAATTATTATAGGCAAGGGCGCGAGGATCCGCGTCAGTCCGCTAGTCCGCAACTTAACCATACGAAGCGTCCGCTGTCAATCCGTGGATTCGGAAAAGTCTGCGGATCTGCGTCCGCAAGCGTCCGCTGTCCGCTCATGTCTGCTGTAGATTCATCAACCTGGAGTGCCGTGCCACGGTGATGTATTAATTCTCTCCAACGGTTGTGTCTTATTGTCTTCAGCCATTTCCGTAATGCGCCTAGTCACAGTGCTAGCCGACAAAGTCATTTATGCTATTTGTTTTAACAGTAACCTCTCCTATTAGTTCACGCCAAAGTCTTTGATGAAGGGCAAAATCAATTCTTCATTGTGAATGACCTATAAGCCTTATCAATAAGGATAGCCACCAAATATACTACTCTCAGTACATTCTTCTTATTCAATGATTTGTGGCTCTTAGAAATTTCTTCTGTCCTTCATGTCTCCGGTTATTTCTTTCAACGTACTCAAGGGGATTGTTTATTAATCCAGGGTGCTTGCATGCCCGTAGCCAGACGGGGGCTAGGGGGGGCTGAGCCCCCCCGTGCATGACCTGAGCCCCCCCCCGTGCATGATTTGAGTTTTTTGACACAATTTTAATAATAACAGCTATAAAACATCAATCATTTTGTTTAAAAAATCAATAATAATAAAAACTTCAAAGTTTATATTTTGGCAATATTCAGGCTATTTTACTTACATATATAGCTTATCTAATTTTTAGGCATAAAAGATTGAATCTTATTGAAGTTCACTTCTGGGTATTTTGGGCAGCATTGACATTTGGTGCTTCAACAGCCGTGTGTGAGAACAGTTTTTCAACCCTCACACGAATGCTCACCCCATATCGCAGATAAATGTTACAAAAGCGTCTAAGCAATCTTATCCTGCTGGCATTTGAAAAAGATTTAATAGACATTTTGAATGCTAAAGCATTTTTAGGTAAATTCAGTGCTAAACCCAGGCCCGTAGTCTGGTCAAAGTAAGCAGGGAGGCACCAATACCCAGCAAGGGGGCACCTTTACTTTTTCTTTATTTTTTCCTCTTTTTCTTCTTTTTTAAGTGGGGGGGCACTCCACACCTAGAGGGGGGGCACGGCCCCCCAGTGCCCCCCTTGGCTACGGGGCTGGCTAAGCCACGAAGTTTGCAAATTTGAAACGTATAATAATATAAGTTCGCAACAAGTGCCGACGAGTGGGGGGGCAGGGGGGGGCAATGCCCAGGGGTCCGGCGAGTTTTAGGGACCCGGACTGAGCTGGCCAATCAACTTTTTAAAATATTAATATCAGCCCAGGGGCCCGAAATGTCTGTCGATGGGCCTGTTCGCAGCCTTGTAATAGTTTTATATATTGATATCTTCTGAGGACAACTAGCAACTTAAATAAGTTAATAAAATAACATTGGCTTCTGACTTTATTTTTATACATATGTATAATAAAATAATAAAGTACAAACTCCGTGATTTCTGAGTGATGTTATTTAATTTGCAAATTTACTTTTTAGCATAATTAATTTTATTTTAAATTGAATAATTGCGACTGTTGTTATTGATAGATCTGTTCTTTGTTTTCAATATTTTATAAGAAATATCACACAAATAGCTAAGCTTTATTCATGCATCTTTGTCGTTCTTCCCGGGTTGTACGTTAAACAAACAGTATAATAATATAAATCAGATATCTATTATGTAACAATTGTGTAGCAGAACTATTGGTCAATATATTTATAACAGGAATCAGAAATTGCTCAGCCTCAATAAACTTTTATCATTAAAACTCTTTACTATTTAAATTACTTTTAATAAAACTGCAACATGTCATGCATTATTAAAACGTAGTTAAAATTATATATTTTTAATTAATAGCTAAACAATCGGTACTAAAATGCACCAGTCCAGATATGGAACTGCAAAAAATTTCTTGGGGAGGGGACTCACTGAGATCCCCTCCCCAAACCCCTCCTCTCCGTTCGCAAGCTTTCGGCGCTTCGCGCCTCCATTTTCGCACCACCCGAACATTACTTCTACCCCACCAGGGGCGGATTTAGGGATAGGGGCCGGGGGGCCCATGCCCTCCCCGTTATCGCGTTTAGGTAATACATCATTAAATTATCGAAATATTTTTTGTTCTAAGACATATTTTCAACAATGAAAACAGTTTTGCCCCCCCCCCCTCCGGGATCAATAATTTGCCCCCCTCCCGGTCAAAGTTGTCTAGATCCGCCCCGATCATTTCTTCGGCACCCCCCCCCCCGAAAAGAAATTTCTTCGCCCCCCCCCCCCCGAAAATGTCTTCGGCCCCCCCCAATCCAATATTCCTGGCTACTGGCCTGGGTGCTTGGCGTTCAAGTGTCGAAACAGTTTTGAAGGTTTCATTGTTCGACAGCCTGTCGCCTCAAACTATACAGGTCGGGGTTGGTGTGTGGGAATCACTTGTCCCTATAAATCTATATTTCAAGTAGGACCCATTGTATTGTCTTTTAAACGTTTTATGTTTCTCTGCTGTTGTTGGCTCTTACTCTGTCTATTCCCTTGGCATTTTCTTCTTTCCAAGGAAACTTTATAATGACGTCTCGTTCGTATTTTTTTTCTCTAATGTGTGGGCTAAATTTGAGAGCTCATGTGACCGAGATGTAACATGGAAATAAAACAAACATCGCTAAACTCAGATAGTAAATGTGGACTAAAAAACGTGTAAATATATAAAACAAACAATACACGTACACCAAGCACTGTTATACATGAGAAAGTACCGGTGAAAAGAGAAAATAGCGTCACACACCTTCTCTCCATCAAAGTTACAAATTACAATGACACTACCACTTGCAGCCAATCAGCTCCCGGTTGACTTCTCGTCCATGGAATGTCGCTCAATTCCGAGAGAAATACACCACAGTAAAAAAAAAATGGAAATAATTTAATGTTTCTTAGGCGGCCGGTATCACTTAGTCCACGGATCGGAGGTTAGGGACCACCATAGATATACATGGGGACCACTGCTCTACACCGCTCGCCCAACCATCCCAAAATCAGAGATAACTAAATATAAAATAGCCCAAAATCAGAGATAACTAAATATAAAATAGCCCAAAATCAGAGATAACTAAATATAAAATAGCCCAACAATGAGAGATAACTAAATATAAAATAGCCCAACAATCAGAAATAACTAAATATAAAATAGCCCAAAATCAGAGATAACTAAATATAAAATAGCCCAACAATGAGAGATAACTAAATATAAAATAGCCCAACAATCAGAAAAAACTAAATATAAAATAGCCCAACAATCAGAGATAACTAAATATAAAATAGCCCAAAAATCACAGATAACTAAATATAAAATAGCCCAACAATCAGAAAAAACTAAATATAAAATAGCCCAACAATCAGAGATAACTAAATATAAAATAGCCCAACAATCAGAGAAAACTAAATATAAAATAGCCCAAAAATCAGAGATAACTAAATTAAAAATAGCCCAACAATGAGAGATAACTAAATATAAAAAAGCCCAACAATCAGAGATAACTAAATATAAAATAGCCCAACAATCAGAGATAACTAAATATAAAATAGCCCAACAATCCCATGCTTTACTTGTGTTGTGTTGAAAATCTCCAACTCTACAAGAAAGTCAATGACACGGAAA
>JAGDYQ010000117.1:2015211-2059664 GCA_021962125.1 Bulinus truncatus | reverse complement strand
TATCTATCTATCTATCTATCTATCTATCTATCTATCTATCTATCTATCTATCTATCTATCTATCTATCTGTCTGTCTGTCTGTCTGTCTATCTGTCTGTCTGTCAGTCTGCAAGCCTATCTATCTATATGCCAATGTAACTGATGAAAACAGTTGTCATACTTCCTAACCTCACAACGAGACTAAGTTTATTCCGTTTTTTTTGTTTAAATTAAGACAAAAGATACACCCATGTACAAGTGACCGTGCTGGGAACGGTCTCCATCCAAACTTTCAACACAATACTAGAGACACTCGATTCCCTTAACCACTTTGCTCATTTGGTTCATCGACACTGACGACACAAACGGAATTGATGCCAACTATAAAATGGACAGTTTAAAAAAAAAAACAACAACAAACCGAAAGCTTGTGGAGCGCCATCTTTGACAACATAATGTCAATATAAACAACATGAGCTAATTATAACTATGTGCGTGTCTGGGACGGCGTGCTGCCACCTCAGTAGTCATACAGCACCAGAGGTCGTTGAGGTGGGGGAGGAGGGGGATAGGCGGGAATCCAAAATTGCAGTCCTTGAATGAAACGCGAAAATTGGTGAGAGTTTTCTGTAAAGATTTGCTTTTCTTAGCTAGCTATAAATAAGTTTTAATGTCTGGTAGGCACTACGGGGGTAGTGGTGGGGGGAGGGGAGGCGACGGTTATTTGAAACAGGAAGTGCTATCTATCTATCTATCTATCTATCTATCTATCTATCTATCTATCTATCTATCTATCTATCTATCTATCTATCTATCTATCTATCTATCTATCTATCTATCTATATCTATCTATCTATCTATCTATCTATCTATCTATCTATCTATCTATCTATCTATCTATCCATAGTCCATCAAACTGTTTTTTATCTGATTACCAGTCCATCTGTTCATCTATTCTATCATCTATCTTTCTTTCTGTCTGTCTATACATTTGTCATATGTGTCTGTCTGCCTGTCTGCCTGCTGGACAACTGCGAGTCTTTCTACATGTCAGTATGTCTACCGATCTACTATCTATTTACGTCAGCCTAGTGTCTGTAAATAGATTGTATTTCGGAGAGTGTTGCATGTTGGTGATGACCAACCAGTGTCATAATTCTTTTGTTTACAGTTCCAGTCAACATTATGAGGGTTTCGAAATAAATATCTGTTGTGTCACACACAAACAAACATACACGTAAATAAATATATGTTAAGCTGATCACACATAAACATGACGGAAGCAAACTAATAAGACAAAGCTACGGTTTGTCCTGCCCTAGACAGCACATGTCCTTGATAAGACGAAAGTCCTACAATAGAACACACACGTCATTCATCAGTTTATACAATAGACCACACATGTCCTTCTATAGACCACACATGTCCTTCTATAGACCACACATCATGTCCTTCTATAGACCACACATGTCCTTCTATAGACCACACATGTCCTTCTATAGACCACACATCATATCCTTCAATATTTTTACATCCCGTGCATCGATCTACCGGTCTGGCATTCTGCCATCTGCTGATAGTCTCTTAGATAATAGAATCGCACCCCCCTCAACCCCCACCCTTTCCCCGGTTGTACTTTTTGTTAACCTCCTGATGTCTCATTCACTGATGACTCCATTCAGACTAACATTGGAAGTAAACATGTATGTATGTTTGTACTGATTATATATATATATATATATACCTTGTACTTTTGTAACCGACTGTACAGTACAATGCTGTGTACAAAGCATGTGTTATACTTCTTGTTATAATAGTAATGTTTATAATTCTATACTCGTTATTCGTGTTTGATTTGTAATTTGCATGTTTGCTACTTTCACCCCTGCACTGAGACCAGTTCATTCAGATACAGGAAATAGGCAGCTACCTAGGGGTACCACTGCTCAATGGGGGGGCCCACGTTGAGACTATATTTCGCCTTTATCTCAAGGCTTAGACATGACCTGGTAGTTGGGGAAAAGGATCAGTAGGGCCCCACTGTTGTCAGAGATTATTAGGGGCCCTCAATCTACAAGTATCGATCTTGACAGTGTTCGTTTCACCAGGGCCCTCAGATATTGCTTTGCTTGGGAGCCACCAAAATGTAGCTCAGTCTAGGGCCCTCAGATATTACTTTGCTTGCGGTCACCAAAATGTACCTCTGTCTAGGGCCCTCAGATATTACTTTGCTTGGGGGCCACCAAAATCTAGCGCTGTCTGGGGCCCTCAGATATTGCTTTGCTTGGGGCCACCAAAATGTACCTCTGTCTAGGGCCCTCAGATATTACTTTGCTTGGGGCCACCAAAATGTACCTCTGTCTAGGGCCCGCTAATGTTCCTTAAGCCAAGGGTCCTCAAATGATTCCTTAGATTAAGCCCCCCCCCTCAGCCTAAAAGAGATACCCCCCCCACCTTTTCGTGGCCCTGAAAGCGTCATGTTTGATAGGAATGAGCACTAGATGGGTCACATGGGTGTGTCTTTGAAATTAAGTGGGGGGGGGTAGTCATTGGCGCTCGCTTATGTTGCCTATCCAATGTAAGGGGGGAGGGACTCAATTCCACCGTTGATTTTGTAACAGACATCCGTCCCCCCCTCCGTCCCCTCAAATTAATACAAGTGTTCCACCAATACCCCAACACGTGCAAATATTTCATTGTGTAAATCGCCAGACAAGAGGCAAACGTACAGGTAAACTAGGTCACATGATAACGGCTCATCAGGGGCTGCTAACGGGCCCCTTCCCCCCCCTCCCCTCCGGTTGTTGCTCACAAAACACCACCCAGATACTTATGGGGGTGTGTGGGGGGGTGGGGAAGAAAGAAAAGGTCAAAACTCTTGAGAGCGATCGGAGTCAATCAAGTATGCAGATTCCTCCTCCCCCCCTCCCCCTCCCCCTTCCCTTTTTCCCTCTCTTAATTTTCTTTCTCAACCACACTCCCACCAATTGCCAGCACTTCACAGAATGCTACATGCGCGAGATGAAACACATAGAAAGACGTGTGTTTGTTTTACAGGCAGCAGTTCCCATAGTTTAACCAGATCAGTCCGTGCTGCACCGGACAAGTTCGTGTATGAACCGAGGTTGTGCCAGGTTGTATTACATGTGTGCGTGTTTGTGTGTGTGTATGTGTTTGTGTGTGTGTGTGTGTGTGCGCACCTGAAAGCCCCGAGATAATTGGTCTAGTTTTTATAGAGTTGAGTGGTCGAGTGGCAGAAAGGATGAGACTAAACTGAGGACGCTAGGGTTCAGATCCACACACGGCTGACGTCAACCCAGTATTCTAACCAAAGGCGGAAATAGAAGAGGAAAGGGGGGAGGGGTCGATTATCCTCAGGCAGCATTTTTTACCCGTTCTGTTGGGGCGGCAATCGGATAGGCCCCTGGTCTGAGTAGGGATCTTATTTCTCTAATAGTTCGCATTATTTAAACGCTGAAACTTTTTTAGAAGTAATTCGATATTGATACACCGTTTTATCACGAAGATAACACGATATCTACACGGCTTCAAGATATCTACACGGCTTCAGGATATCTACACGGCTTCAGGATATCTATACGGCTTCAAGATATCTACACGGCTTCAAGATATCTACACGGCTTGAGGATATCTACACGGATTCATGATATCTACACGGCTTCAAGAATCTACACGGCTTCAAGATATCTACACGGCTTGAGGATATCTACACGGCTTCAAGATATTTACACGGCTTCAGGATATCTACACGGCTTCAAGATATCTACACGGCTTCAAGATATCTACACGGCTTCAAGATATCTACACGGCTTGAGGATATCTACACGGATTCATGATATCTACACGGCTTCAAGATATCTACACGGCTTCAAGATATCTACACGGCTTCAAGATATCTACACGGCTTGAGGATATCTACACGGATTCATGATATCTACACGGCTTCAAGATATCTACACGGCTTCAGGATATCTACACGGCTTCAGGATATCTATACGGCTTCAAGATATCTACACGGCTTCAAGATATCTACACGGCTTCAAGATATCTACACGGCTTGAGGATATCTACACGGATTCATGATATCTACACGGCTTCAAGAATCTACACGGCTTCAAGATATCTACACGGCTTGAGGATATCTACACGGCTTCAAGATATTTACACGGCTTCAGGATATCTACACGGCTTCAAGATATCTACACGGCTTCAAGATATCTACACGGCTTCAAGATATCTACACGGCTTGAGGATATCTACACGGATTCATGATATCTACACGGCTTCAAGATATCTACACGGCTTGAGGATATCTACACGGATTCATGATATCTACACGGCTTCAAGAATCTACACGGCTTCAAGATATCTACACGGCTTGAGGATATCTACACGGCTTCAAGATATTTACACGGCTTCAAGCTATCTACACGGCTTCAAGATATCTACACGGCTTCAAGATATCTACACGGCTTCAGGATATCTACACGGCTTCAAGATATCTACACGGCTTCAAGATATCTACACGGCTTTCTGTCTGTTTATCCATCTGTATATTATCATCTGACTGTATACATTCGCTATATGCTGTTGTGTATGAGCTGACCTGGTGAAAGATGTAGATTCACTTCTACCACATAGAACTTGTCGCTCAATACATTTTAATGGCTTCAATGGGAATCGAGCCCGCGACATCCATCATTCCGGATGGGATCTCTGGGCCACCAGGACTAACGGCTTAATTGGTTGCGTTTGTTGTACTCACGCTCTATCTAGGTTAACTCAGAATAAGTCCGATTTATGTCTTAACATGTGCTCATACAATCAAAGTTCAACTTTAGACTATTGATATCAATTTTAGACTATCAATACCAAATGTTGACTATCAAGATCAAATTTAGACTATTGATATTGGACAGTTAGTGTACGGTGGGGGTGGGGGTGAGGGGGGAAGGGAGGGGTGGAGTTTGAATGTAAAATTAAATGACGTCATTCTGTTTAAAATATACATCTGCTTGCGTGTATGTTTGTATAAATGAATATTTAATTAAAAGTGTTTGTGTCATATCTATCTATCTATCTGTCGGTCTGTGTGTGTCTGTCTATCAGTCTGTCTGTGTGTGTGTGTCTGTCTATCTATCTATCTATCTATCTATCTATCTATCTATCTATCTATCTATCTATCTATCTATCTATCTATCTATCTATCTATCTATCTATCTATCTATCTATCTATCTATCTATCTGTCTGCCTGTCTGTATGTCTGTCTATCAGTCTGTCTGTCTGTCTGTCTATCAGTCTGTCTGTGTCAATCAGCTTATCACTTTACAAAATTCGACTCTTGTTATGCATAAAATAAAATGAATGAACCAATGAAATGCACAGCACTTACATCCATCCATACATCCACAAATGTAACAATACGATGATTACAAAAACACATATTTGACTATTTACGAACTGGACTCGATATGATGCACCATCACTTCCAGATAGCAGGACAATTGTTTAAACTGGGGCAGCCGTAACTTAGTTTTACTCTTTCATTTTCTGTGTGGTCAGTCACAGTCTTTGACCAGTCACGTCCAGCGGGTGGACCGCTGTTTAATAATATAATAACCGAAAACATCCTTCCCATCACGTTTTAGGGACAGCTTCCAGATTCGAGGTCAGACGCATGTGTAGACACACATACACACAAATAAACACTAGTCCCAACAAAGGAACACACGCTTACACACCAGCGCGCAGACTCAATAGAACACAGAGTTTAAGGGGAATAAACATTCTATACCCTTTAGTTTACAACAGCATATTTTACATTGATTCTTCTTCTTGGTTTATTTATGTTTTTTATTTGTCTACTTTCTAGTATCAGTTGAGCAGAATGACGCAAAAATTGATTTTTATTCTAAAACAGCGAATTGGTCGATGAACTAGTGTTGTGTCGATGAACTAGTGTGGTGTCGATGAACTAGTGTGGTGTTGATGAACTAGTGTTGTGTCGATGAACTAGTGTTGTGTCGATAAACTAGTGTTGTGTCGATGAACTAGTGTGGTGTCGATGAACTAGTGTTGTGTCGATGAACTAGTGTTGTGTCGATAAACTAGTGTTGTGTCGATGAACTAGTGTTGTGTCGATGAACTAGTGTTGTGTCGATAAACTAGTGTTGTGTCGATGAACTAGTGTTGTGTCGATGGGCAAGTGTGGTGTCGATGAACTGGTATTGTGTCGATGAACTGGTGTTGTGTTGTGTTCAAGGAAGTTGTTCATGTGTGAAGCCTGGCCCGGCTCTGTTCGCCTCTTAAATTTTTTTTTTAAAGAAACGGTATTGATGTTTCTATTTAACGGTTGAAGGGATAGGCCCCGGGTGGGGGGGAGGTGCTTCCTTTTGATCTGGAACATAACGTCGACCTACTTTCAGGCACCCAGGTTTTGATCATTAAGCCCGCTGCCCGGACAGCAAGAGTCATGACATTAAGTGATGCTCAGGTGTAATTACTGACAGAGTCTAATAATTAGGCAACAATCGGCAGACATTTAGTATGTGTGTATGTGTGTGCGTGTGTGTGTGTGTGCTGTTATTTTGGTTTTATTTTGCATGTAGGTTGGTTACCGTAGTGGTGAAACGGTCTTTAAAAAAAGGGAAAAATACTGTGTGTGTGTTTAAAATACAGACCGATCAGTCTGGTAGCTGGGAGCTTAATGGTTTGAGTTTTAGTGGATTTTATGTTGTTGTCTGTCTGTCTATCTATCTATCTATTTATCTATCTATGTATCTATGTATCTATCTATCTATCTATCTATCTATCTATCTATCTATCTATCTATCTATCTATCTATCTATCTATCTATCTATCTATCTATCTATCTATCTATCTATCTATCTATCTATCTATCTATCTATCTATCTATCTATCTATCAATCAATCAATCTATCTATCAATCAATCTATCTATCTATCTATATATCCATCCATCCATCTATATATATATATATATATATATATATATATATATCTTTATGTTGGTTGAACTATCTATCTGTCTTTTGATGTAGCTATATGTTTTTTTTTCAAATCTAAATATATATATGTGTCTATTGATATATCTATCTGTCTGTCTATTGATATATCTAACTATCTGTCTGTCTGTTGATATATCTAGCTATCTGTGTGCCTATCTATTTGACTATCAGTGAGTCTAACTGCAAAACACTTTATTTTAATTTAATTTTAAAATCTTTTTTTTCTTTACCTACCTGTTATCTATCCAAAAATTTCTGATGTTTCTATAAAAATCTCATTTCTCTAGAGTTGCTACTTTTTCAATTTAGCATATATTGTTTTTTTCATGGTCAATATTTGTTTCAGAAACTTTAGAAATTGTACAATCATATATTACGACATTTTTTAAAACACTCAAACGTGTATAGTTTAAACTGGGAAAATAACTGGACATTATGAACACAGATACAATACTGGACATTGTAAACACAGATACAATACTGGACATTGTAAACACAGATGCAATACTGGACATTGATGGCTGATAAAGGACAGGGAAGAAAACTAAAACAATGAAAGCAGCCAGGGTGGAGATAGATAATGGGAAATGTTATGAGATTTGCTTCCCTTGGTAATGACGACCTAAGAAGAAATACAAAAAAATGTCAGTTAACTGAAGAAAAAACTATCAAGTTATGAAATGAAACAAAACAAAATATGAAGCCATTATGGTTGTAAGCTATGGCTGCCTGTAAGTTATGGCTGGCTAGCAATGTCCTCCTCGTGATGTCGCTTGCTACAGATTTAATGGAAACATAAATAAAGAAAAAAAATAAAGAAATAATAATAATAGATGATGGGGGGAATCGGTGGGAGTAAGGGGGGGGATGGGAGCGGTCGGGGCGTGGGGGGGGGGAGGCGCTTTTCTGGGATATTGATGAAACATAACGAAGTTGTGTGTGTGTGTGTGTGTGGGTGTGTGGTGGGGACATGGCTGATTGTGATGATTAAAAAATCTGTAATATCTCGGATGGGAATATTGAGTTAGATTACAGAATTGTACACAACATTTGATTAGATTGTTTATTTATAGATTTGGGGGAAATTAGTTTGTGTGTGAGTGTGTGTGTGTGTGTGTGTGTGAGTGTGTATGTGTGTGTGTGTGTGTGTGTGTGTGTGTTAGATATATATCGAGACTAGTGGTTAAATTGATATTAAGAGTTTTAAGTAAATGTTTAATACAGGAAGCATTAATAAACAATGGATATCTATCTATCTATCTATCTATCTATCTGTCTGTCTGTCTGTATATCTATCTATCTATCTATCTATCTATCTATCATGTATCTATCTATCTATCTATCTATCATCAGCATCATCATCTAACTATCTATCTATCTATCTATCTATCTATCTATCTATCTATCTATCTATTTATTATGTATATATCTTTCTATCTATCATGTATATATCTATCTATCTATCATCATCAACATCATCTAACTATCTATCTATCTATCTATCTATCTATCTATCTATCATCATCATCATCATCTAACTATCTTCTATCTATCTATCTATCTATCTACCTGTACATTTAGCCATATCTACAATTATTATGCAGTAATAATTTTCTCGCAGCTAATGATATTGTACAACGATGCAGACTTAATATAAATATCTCTATACTTATAAGACGCATTTGTTGTCTGTCTGTTCCCTTATAACTCAAGATCCAGAAAACCAAATAACGTGAAATTTCTTACACATACACATAATTACATGGGAAAGGTTATAGGACATGTTTCGTTTCATCTCGATGGGTAGTTTAATTGTAATTAATTATGTTAGTATTTTACTATATTAAAGTAATCTCGACGGCGCCATAGATAAAATTCCTCTGTGACGTCATTTCCCTATGATACATTTTTAAAAGAGGGGTAACTCCCGGAAACTCCAATTGTAAACATGATGAAATCAATAGTCATATCTATTTACCTATCGTTTTATGTATTCGGAAGATTAAAATTAAAGGTGCACTTTAATAAACCGAAATACGTTAATTAAAATGTTTCTGTGACATTATTAACATTATTTATTATCTCAATGGGTAGTTTAATTGTAATTAATTATTTTAGTATTTTGCGGGTGTTTTAAATGTTATTGCATTCAAATTGTATCAATGCACAGGGAATCCCCTGTATTCGCGCACCAAGTGACGGAGAAGAAATGGTTAGGGACGGAAAAAAAATAAAATATTGTTGTTTTTTTTTTCATGCTGCAATTACCCGGCTCTGGCCGGGATTAAAATAAGGTTTTCTGTTTATTTAAGAAGCGTAATTTGACGTTTAATTGTACAGAGAGAGGGAGGGGGGAGAGAGATAAAGAGAGAGGTGGGGCAGGGAGGGAGAGGGAAGGAGGGGGCAGGGAGGGGAGAGAAGGAGGGAGTGAGGGAGAGGGAGGGTTGGAGAGAGAGGGAGTGAGAAAGGGAGGGAAGGAAAAAGAAAGGAAGGGGGGTGTAGGGAGGGAGATAGAAGGGAGGGAGGGAGATAGAGGGGAGGGTGGGAGAGATAAAGAGAGAGGGGGGAAGGGAGGGAGAGGAAATGAGGGAGGGAGGGGGAGGGAGAGAGAGGGAGACGGGAGAGAGAAAGGAGGGAGGGGGAGAAAGGGGAGGGAAGGAGAGAGGGAGATGGGAGAGTTAGGGAGGGAAGGAGAGGGAGTGATAAAGGGAGGGAGGGAAAGAGAAAGGGATAGAGGGGTAGGAAGGGAGAGAGAGGGGAGGGAGGGGGAGAGAGAGGAAGGGAGAGAGGGGGGTAGGGAGAAAACAAAAAACTTTTTTTAAACCCGGGCAAAGCCGGGTACTTGCAACTAGTATACATATATAGTAGATACACCAAATTGTTATGACTTCATGAATATTTCCATTAGTCACTTAAAACTGTAATGCTACTCCATATCGTCTCAAATATTTTGACTACAGTGACGTAAGAAGCGGTCATTTAATCTGGACGTGGATGTGAATACGGTCGTGTCTCGTGTCTCATTAAATATTTAACACCAGGTCTTGAGTGACGAAACATTTTAATTACAGAGTTTGTTGTAGCTTGTCCATTTTAAATAAATGTAAGGTGAGTAGAAGGGCTCACCAGTACAGTGTAGAGTTAACCGTGATAAGTAGAAGGGCTCACCAGTACAGTTTAGAGTTAACTGTGATGAGTAGAAGGGCACACCAGAACAGTTTAGAGTTAACCGTGATACGTAGAAGGGCACACCAGTACAGTTTAGAGTTAACCGTGATAAGTAGAAGGGCACACCAGCATAGCTTAGAGTCAACAGTGAGGAGTAGAAGGGCACAATAGTACAGCGAAGAGTAGAAGGGCACACCAGTACAGTGAAGAGTACAAGGGCATACCAGCATAGCTTAGAGTCAACAGTGAGGTGTAGAAGGGAACAACAGTACAGCGAAGAGTACAAGGGCACACCAGTACAGTTTAGAGTTAACCGTGATGAGGAGTAAATAAATATTCTGTGCTAAACTTCTTTACATGTGGTCACTTTAGGTCAACTGCCCAAAACATTTCTTTTAATGTCTACGCTATTGGACAAATTTGACCTCGAATGACCTTCACGTCAAAGAGTCCAGCCGCTAGTAAAGATATTTCCCTGTACAAGCATGGCTAGGTGGATGATGGTAGTCAAGCTAGGTGGATGATGGTAGTCAAGTTTGGTGGATGCTGGTAGTCAAGCTGATGATGGTAGTCAAGCTGATGATGGTAGCCAAGCTAGGTGGATGATGGTAGTCAAGCTGATGATGGTAGCCAAGCTAGGTGGATGAAGGTAGTCAAGCTAGGTGGATGATGGTAGTCAAGCTAGGTGGATGATGGTAGTCAAACTGATGATGGTAGTCAAGCTAGGTGGATGATGGTAGTCAAGCTAGGTGGATGATGGTAGTCAAGCTAGGTGGATGATGGTAGTCAAATTGGTTATTTATTTTTCTGCCTTTCATATCCTCGTAAAATAAAAACAAACAATAAACAATCTCTGATGGGCCCCGTTGGGTGTGTGCGATCGTAGGGAGCCCCATTTATCGGTGTGTGTGGGGGGGCAATGTCTATACAGTGGGGGCCCTGGCTTCGTGCACGATGCAAAAAGAAAAAAAAAACAATATCTGCGATTCTCCACCCCTCACCCCCAATCTCCACCATGAGGCTCCATTGTGTCAGCAGATGGGGGGGGGGGGCGATGGGGAGTAGAAAGGCCGTCATTGAAATTTCCATCAGTACAGGGGTGGGTGGCCGAGAGGTGTAGAGCACTTGACTATATACCCGAGAGGCCCGGGTTCGATCCTCAGTAAGGAGCAAGGGAATTAGGATACGGTGAAAGTGAGTTAAACGTCTCTGAAGTCCACACAACTCCTCTGACCCCATACAACTTACTCTGACCCCACACAACTTACCCTGACCCCACACAACTTACTCTGACCCCACACAACTTACTCTGACCGCACACAACTTACTCTGACCCCACACAAATGACGGTAACTCTAGTTTTGTCAATGAGTTATTGTGGCCTGAACACTGGGTTAAATGAAAGAACGGAGACAAATTTAATTACATTATTAATTCAGTTTGATTGACCCTTGTGTAAAAGTGGTGGGGGGGGGGTGATGCGTGATCTTTGAGCACGATATGAGAGGTCAGCTCTCCCTGCCTACCCCCCCCCCCCCAACCCCGTTCCAGTTGTTCAGTTGTTTGAAGAACACATACATTTCAATATTGACTAATTATCCAATGACGTGCAGTTGCCTCAGAGTGAGAGACAAATGAATAAATTAAACTCACAATTGATGCCCCGTGGCCCCTTGATACATTTACCTTGTACCACCATACTATACTTTCAATGATCTGCTTAGGCGACTAACCCCCCTCCCCCCGGCCCAAACACCCTAAAACGGCCCTTAATACGATTTCGCCATTTATTAAAATCTCATACCACAACTGACCACTCAAGAAACTCCTGTGTCTGAACTGTTACAAATTGAATGGAGATGGTTCGCACACGCAAAGTGAAGAGAGGAAACTAGAATTACTTCCCTTTTGTCCATTGTACAAATGATTCAAGAGTTATTCCTCCAACTGAGGAATAAGTTTAATATGTTTTCCTGTTTGTATGTTGTATGTTTTCGTGTTTGTATGTTGTATGTTTTCGTGTTTGTATGTTGTATGTTTTCCTGTTTGTATGTTTATGTTGTCGTGTTTGTATGTTGTATGTTTGTATGTTGTATGTTTGTATGTTGTATGTTTCCGTGTTTGTATGCTGTATGTTTTCGTGTTTGTATGTTGTATGTTTTCGTGTTTGTATGTTGTATGTTTTCGTGTTTGTATGTTGTATGTTTTCGTGTTCGTATGTTGTATGTTTTCGTTTTAAAAAAAAAAAGATAAAGAAAACACGCTGTTTGAAGATAGATCTCGAGTTGTTTAAATAAATCATAAATTGAGCAGTTTATGACAGATTTATGTTAATGTTTATGTGAATACGCTGAACTGCAAGACTTCATGCTGCTAGAAAAAAAATAATACATTAAGCCGTCATGTCATGCGATCAGCATCTAGCACAACGTCAAACACAAGGGGGGTGGGTTGTGGGGTGGGGCTAAGAGAGGGAGGATGATGATGGATGGCTGTGACGTCAGCAGTTACAACATGGCTGTCCATCCAACTGGAACGGGTTTGGGGGGGGAGGTGGTAAGGGCACAGGCCATTGCATTTCGTCACGGTTCTACGGTCACGCCATGCAACTCTCAATGGGGTAGGGGGTGGGGGTGATTGATCTCAGCGTCAAGAGATTTGACGCCCTCACCTCACCCCCGCCTCCCCTGAAGTGACGCAATAAGCCTGTGGTCTCCCCCGGGGGTACAGCTGCAGAGTGCTATCAAAGCGATGTCGGTGATTGGAGAAATGGGTCGCTTCCATACAAAACAAAACAAAAAAATGTCCGACATATAGGAATTACATCACGTGATCTCGTTGCTAAGAAGTGAAATGAACGTCTACTTTCAAGAGCAACACATAAAGTCAATTTATCTAAATTTTATTGAACCAAAAGTGATTCAGTCTTAGACAAAATAAATGACGCATCGGGAGCCAAACACAAGTCAGTTAAGAGCCATACATGGCTCATGGCCACATCTGGTCATCATATGTATCTTACTGATACTTGTTTCATTTGATCATATTTTAATAAATGTCAGTCTTTTGTTCCCAGTGTTGGTTTATTGCAGTCAAGTTTGATTCAAAGTTCTGACTTTAAACTTTTTTCAGTCATGTCTGTTATAAATTAGTTCTGAACTCAGTATTTTTCTCAATGTATACATTGTATGTAATGGACTCACTTCTGCATATGGTATTTGGTAAGACATGTATGTTTATGAATTAGTTATGCATATGGTATTTGGTAAGACATGTATGTTTATGAATTAGCTCTGCATATAGTATTTTGTAAGACATGTATGTTTATGAATTAGTTCTGTACATAGCATTTGTTTAGCACAAACGTGACAGTATTAAGTTAGTTCCGAGCACAGCATTAGTTCAGGTATCACTGTTTTCAAACGAATCCAGTACTCGACTGATTGACCTGTTTCTTTGCTAACCACGGATCGATACCAAGACACACGTCGATACCAAGGCACCCGGAATCCTCGCTCTGGATTTTGAATTTCTTTCGTTTTTTTCTCTTCCTATTTTTTAATGAAGGTAATCAATGGAAAATACACAGCAAAATTTCAACATTAAAGTATCGATCTCTCGGCTAGGATGGCAGACGTTCTTTTTATTGGATCTTAATGTCTGTGGTCTATTTTTAGATTAAAGAACGTTACAACGTTGTGGTGTGTTATATGTTTAGTAGTAGGGTGTTCTGGGTTATAAGTTTACTTGTGTGTTCTGGGTTATAGGTTTACTTGTGTGTTCTGGGTTATAGGTTTACTTGTGTGTTCTGGGTTATAGGTTTACTTGTGTGTTCTGGGTTATAGGTTTACTTGCTTGTTCTGGGTTATAGGTTTACTTGTGTGTTCTGGGTTACAGGTTTACTTGTGTGTTCTGGATTACAGGTTAACTTGTGTGTTCTGGGTTACAGGTTTACTTGTGTGCTCTGGGTTATAGGTTTACTTGTGTGCTTTGGGTTATAGGTTTACTTGTGTGTTGTGAGATATATATTTTTTGTGTATTATCGGTTATATGTTTACTGCACGTAATTAGCTATATGTTTACCTGTGTGTTATAAGTTAATGTTTAGCTGTTTGTTCTTAGTTATATGTTTACCTGTGTGTTCATGGCTACATCTTATGTTTTCAGATATATGTTTAGTTCTGTGTTCATATTTATATGCTTACTTGTATGTTTTCGGTACACATCTTGTGTGTAATTTGATATATGTTTACGTCACTGTTTTTGTTTATATATCTTCTTTTTGATACACATCTTGTGTGCGTACACATGTATGTACATTTTTCTCATAAATCTGTACTTCTATATGTGCTATATGTTACATGTAATAATCTATGATCTATTTCTAGGTTTTATTTCTAACATAAGTTTGTTTAATGTGAACAAACTTAAAAGTACTTTTTGATTGAAGGAGTTTAATAAAGTTTAATGTTTACTTTTGTGATGGTAATTACTGTGTCTTTGATGTTTATAAGTTATAGAATAATTCTAAAAGTGTCTTAAGTATTTTTACAAAATGTAATCTATCATCCATCCATCCATCCATCCATCCATCCATCCATCCATCCATCCATCCATCCATCCATCCATCCATCCATCCATCCATCCATCCATCCATCCATCCATCCATCTATCTATCTATCTATCTATCTATCTATCTATCTATCTATCTATCTATCTATCTATCTATCTATCTATCTATCTATCTATCTATCTATCTATCTATCTATCTATCTATCTATCTATCTATCTATCTATCTATCTATCTATCTATCTATCTATGAATTATATCTATCTACTAATATCTATTTATCATCTAATTAGCCATTAATATTTAGAAATAGAAAATAGAAAGACAAGATAGAAAAACGATATGGTACGTCGATATGGTTAGACGATATGGTTAGACAGAAGATATGGAAGTATAAACCAGAAACATACATCATGACGTCAGCGATTGCAACACAACCCCGGGGGGTCGGGGGGGGGTGGAGAGGCTTCGTCGAAAATGTCTCCATAGGCGTAAAAAGAAAAAAAAATCTATGTTGCCACTGTATCATAATGAGAGGGGGTGGGTTCGGAACTCAGTGAACTGTGAGCAGCTGATGGTTGGATAACGTGCTCACAGCACGCCGCGCCTGGCAAGTATTGGACCCCCGGGGAGTGGGGGGCACACTTGAAGAGCAAAGCCCTTGTCAGAACGATACATGTGTGTGTGTGTGTGTGTGAAGGGCTAATATACGTTTATATACGGCTCTATCGGTCCTCATATCCGGCCCACGCCTATAATTTTAGACACATTCAATCTACATCAGTCCATATAAAGACTCCAGAAATCTGCTATTGGTCCGACCCCCACGGTCTAATTAAGGAATCCAATGTGACACGCGATTCAAAAAGGGATTTCCCTACCGCTGACCTAGCCTATTAGTACAGCCGTACTGACAGATAGGCTAGTTCAGCCGTACTGGCGGATAGGCTAGTACAGCCGTACTGGCAGATAGGCTAGTACCGTACTGACAGATAGGCTAGTAAAACCGTACTGACAGATAGGCTAGTACAGCCGTACTGGCGGATAGGCTAGTACCGTACTGACAGATAGGCTAGTACCGTACTGACAGATAGGCTATTACAGAACCACACAGAACATGACAAAAACGACCCCTATTATAATCTTCCCAGACAAGCTCAAAATATTATCTTCAGACTCAAAACTGGGCACAACAGACTAAAACAACACATGTTCCGAAGGCTAGGCATTGGAAACAGTGAGGACTGCCCATGTGGGATGTCTCCAGAGAATACAGAACATGTTCTTCAATTCTGCCCTTTACATGACACAGCTCGCAACAGGTTCTGGCCACAGATATCCCCCTTCAATCAAAAACTTTATAAGAGCGAGACGGACCTGGATGCCACCGTGCAGTTCATCATAACTATAGGCCTGGTCGTTTGAAATCCTCCATGATCATATAATCAAGAACAAAGAAGAAGAAGAAGCCGTACTGACAGATAGGCTAGTACCGTACTGACAGATAGGCTAGTACCGTATGTTGAGGACCCCTTTGAGGGTATCCTTGGCTTGTTGCTAAGAGTATGAGGGCTGACTCAATGGTGACCCGTATTTGTATTTGTGTTTCTACCACACACAGTCTCACCAACAATTAAACGTACAACAAGTGACGATGATCAATTCAACAAGTGTGTACAGCGACAAAATATATTTATTTACAGAGACACCAGTCCGTAACAGAGATCTGGTGGTCTTTAAAATCATGAGCAAAAGTAATCCAAAAATGCCAAAGATTAATCCAGTATCAATGAATAGACTCTAAGGGACGTTCTCTCGATAGATCACCCTTCTCTCTCTCTGTCTCTCTCTCTCTCAGAGACACAACAATCCACCCTCTCCTCAGAGAGCCCACAGTCGAATGTCGACTAGCCAAGACCCGGCTCACAGGTCGAATGTCTATAAATCTATCTTTCATTACTCAAACACTTTCTTCCACGTGACCCCTAGCCAATCAATTATAATATCTGTTTCTTTCAAATCAGGGGGTGGAGCCTAGATGGGGAGGGGGGAAGAAGTACGTCATACCGACAAACAGGAGTAACTGAACATCCATCCCTTTGTCGGCAGTTGACCAGGGCCGAGTGGTCAGGGAGAATCCCGCGAGGAATGTAACGTGTTTCTGTCAACCGCTGCCCCGTCCACCGAGAAGAGTTATTCTTCCCCGTTCCGCTGACCACCTGGCCGATGACGCAATTACGGGGGTGGGGTAAAAAGGGTGGAGAACTTGAGAACGGGAACGTATATTACAATACATGGTATAATATACGTCTAGATGTTATTAATACTATTAAGTCAAGGGTTGGAATAAAGGGGATGGTTTCGACAGATTAGTCACAACCAGTGACACCGTACTGACAGATAGGCTAGTACCGTACTGACAGATAGGCTAGTACCGTACTGACAGATAGGCTAGTACCGTACTGACAGATAGGCTAGTACCGTACTGACAGATAGGCTAGTACCGTACTGACAGATAGGCCAACTAGTCGATGAGAGCCTCCAGTCTACTATCCATTAAAAAAATAGTTTACTCGTAAATGATAAATTTACCTCGCGCCCAACCGATGTTTCAAATAATCTCTCTAGGGCCCCCGGGACCCAAGAACGGCCCTGGTTTCAAATCAGCCATTTATTAAAATCTCATCCCATAATTTGACCCTCAAGAAGCTCCTGTGTCTGAACTGTTACAAATTGAGTGGAGATGGGCGAGCACAAACAGAGAAAACAATAATTGCTTCCCTTTTGTCCCGTGTACAAATGCATCAAGAGTTGTGCCCCCATTGAAGTTTCCCACAACCTTTAACCTTTTGCTCCCTCCTCCTCCCCCTCCTTTTTTCCCTCTTTTTTTTTTGTCTAAATTATTTTCCAAGACAATTTTTTGTTTGTTTATCTTCCCTTTGCTTCCATGTCGACTGCAGATTTCACCCGACAGTCGACCATGGAAATATCCTTCTGTCATTTCCTCGACTCACTGAATGGATGATATACCTCACCCCTCCCTCTTTACAGCGACGGGTACTCTCTATCACCCCCCTCCCCTCACATCTATTTTCCCCTCCTAAGGGAGGATATGAACTTCGCTAAGTGAAATAAACAACGCCCTAGTTTCAAAAGGAAACATTTTTTTTTATTCTGCCCTGTTTATATCTTCGGTTTTATTTCCATTGTTTCTGCATCTCACTTGGCTTCATGCATTTGGGGTGGGGGGGGGGGCGTGGCGGAGGTTTGTGTGGGAGCCTGCTGGGGGGTATTTAGGGTGTGTGTGTGGAGGGTCGTCGGAGGTTTTGATGGTGGCGGGGGGGGCGTGTGTCAGAGGTTTGGTTTGGGGGAGGGGGTCATGTCAAATTACATAATACCCGAATCCAGCATAAAAAAATAAAGGTATTGACAGAGGTCATGCTATCTAAGGCGAAGGGGTGTGTCATACCCCCCCCCCACACTCCCCCCTCCTCCTGACGACATCTCATAACTTCATAACTGAGTCAAAACAAATTATTGGGTTGAAATGAGTTAAAATCAATAATCAATCGAACATAAGATCAAACTCAAAGCGTACAAAAAAAATACGCTTTTATTTTCCTCTCAAACTGCAGAAGGTGAAAATCAAATCTTCGATTTTATGTATCTGAAATTTGAATACTGATTATCAATTAACACCCCTCCCCACCCACCCCCCGCCCCCAAGCCGACAATTAAAATAACAACTTTTCACTCCTTTATTTATGTTTCACGACTATATCCAGTACATTGTGTTATTCAGAAATATTTTTCAAAGTGAGGCTGTCACAGACTTTCAATTTGGTCGGTTCTAATCAGTTATAGATCAGGTGAGAACACTAAAACCCACTACCCCACCTCCACACACACACACACACACACACACACACACAGAGCACTCCTCCGGCTCTGTGCTTCAAATGTTTACCAAATAATAACAAATTCAAAATAAGAATAGCGATAATTTCATAGCGGAATCTTCAAAGGCGTGAATAGGTGATTGGCGTATGAATATGTTGTCCAATATAGTGTCTCTCTCTCTTTCTCTTTGTCATTGTTGTAATAAAATTATAGTTGTGAATGTGTTGGAGCATGTTCTGTATTATGTGACACACGTTTTGTGTACATCTTTGTGGGGTTTCCCGGAGTGTATATACACGGGTGTTTTTGTGTGTGTGTGTGTTTGATTTTGTGCCTAAAATGTCCGCGTGTTTATGTGTGTTTTGGGAAGAGTGTGAGTGGGTGTGTTTAATTGGACGTATTTGTTTGCTTGTTTGTGTGTCTGTTTGTAGGATATAGAGATGACGTGTGCGTTTAGTGACCTTTAACATAGTGATGTATCAGTGTGTTTGTATATGTGTTTATGTATCAGTGTATTTGTATATGTGTTTATGTATCAGTGTGTTTGTATTTGTGTTTATGGGTCAGTGTGCTTGAAGATGTGTTTATGAGTGGGTGCGTCAGTGCGAGTTTGTGTGTGTGTTTGTCTGAGTGTGTGTGTTTGTATGTCTGTGTGTTTCTGTGAGCATTCGTATGTGCGTGCGTGTGTGTGTGTTTATACATGTTTTAGTGTGTAACAGAATACTTTGTTTTAAGTACAAAGATGACACGACTGTTTCCGCGTCTGTCTGTCTATCTATCTGTCTGTCTGTATGAGCTCGTTTACTATGTCATCTCAGTTAAATCAACATGTTTGTACTTCTGCCACGGACATTGTGTCCACCATGTTATGTTTGTTTAGGTAAAACTGTGTGTTCTCTTTAGGACCTTGTAATCATTCGTAGCCATTGGGTGGATAAAATGAACGAACCCCCCCTCCCCCCCCCCGTTTTCCCGTCAGACGTCATACAAAACTTAGTTTCTTCTCAATGTTTGTGTTTGTATACGCTTGTTTGTATATGTATATGTACTTTTGCTTTTATAAGTATTGTTATCTATAAATCTGTGTGTTACTATATGAATGTTTGTATCTGTATATTTTCACTTGTATTAAGCATGTTTACATACTCATGTTTGTATAGAGTTTGTAAATACATGTTTATACAGAGTTTGTAAATACATGTTTGTATAATAATGGTTGTGCATCTATATGCAAGCGTGGACAGAAATGTTTATCTTTGCAGGCAGTGGCGTACCTAAGAGGGGGGGGGCGGTGGGTGCGGTCCGCACCGGGCGGCACTTTTTATTAGCTTTTGGGGGGGGGGGTGGCAAAAATATATAGATTAAATTGAAATACCTAAATGAGAGGGCGGCAAAATCGTCTTCCGCCCTGGGCGGCCGATACCCACGCTACGCCGCTGTTTGCAGGTATTGAGTGTTATAGTTTTTTAAAAAAAGGCACCATATCATTTGGAATATTGAAAGTACTTTTACTTCATTCACTTTAGTCAATACAAGAAAGTCTAGACAATTCAGTAGAGATGAAAGAAAGTCTAGACAATTCAGTAGAGATGAAAGAAAGTATTGACAATTCAGTAGAGATGAAAGAAAGTCTAGACAATTCAGTAAAGAAAGAAAACAAATTATAATCGAAAAATAGAATATTCTATTTAGTGTTGAATTCTTTCACATCCGATATTAAAGAAAGTCTAGTTCCTTCAGTATTACAGAAATGTTAGTTTCTTCGTTATTAAAGAAATTATAGTTCCTTCATTATTAAAGAAAGTCTAGTTCTTCAGTTTTTAAGAAAGTCTAGTTCTTTAGTATTAAAGAAAGTCTAGTTCTTCATTATTAAAGAAAGTCTAGTTCTTCATTATTAAAGAAATATTAGTTTCTTCGTTATTAAAGAAAGTCTAGTTCCTTCAGTATTAAAGAAAGTCTAGTTCCTTCAGTATTAAAGAAAGTAGTTCCTTCAGTAGTAAAGAAAATCTAGTTCTTTAATATAAAAGAAAGTATAGTTCCTTCAGTATGAATGAAGGAATGCCTGGTTCATCTAGTATAAGTCTAGTTCATTCAACACGCTGAAAAGAATACCACAGTCTATCCTGTCTTAAAATATAGCAGGAGGGTAACGTCCTATCCTCAACTCTGGCCCCTCCCCCCCTCCTCACGCCCACCCCAACTCACAGACAATCACCAGCCCTATCCACACATCAGTGAGAAGTATATCCCCCTCCCCCTCACACACACACACACACACACCAGCCTGGAAGAACCTTATCAAAGACGTCAGGAAATGTCCGTCTAAAATACAAAAATGACTTTTCATATGGGTAAAGAAAGTTGATAAGAAAACAGAATATCTCCTTTCTCTCTTTCTTTCTCTCTTTCTCTAACTCCTTCTCTCTCTCTCTCTCTCTCTCTCTCTCTCTCTCTCTCTCTCTCTCTCTCTCTCTCTCTCTCTCTCTCCACTCCTTCAAGAGGAGAACATTTTTCCGCTTATCTGTGGCTGGCATGAAACACTTCTTGATTTCACACCCACACTTAAATATAGTTAAATGAGTGGGGTGGGGGGGAAGGGGGAGTAGGTAGGTAGGTAGGTATGTATGTAGGTAGGTAGGTAGGTATGTATGTAGGTAGGTAGGTAGGTAGGTAGGTAGGTATGTATGTAGGTAGGTATGTATGTAGGTAGGTAGGTAGGTAGGTAGGTAGGTAGGTATGTATGTAGGTAGGTAGGTAGGTAGGTAGGTAGTTATGTAGGTAGGTAGGTAGGTATGTATGTATGTAGGTAGGTATGTAGGTAGGTAGGTAGGTAGGTAGGTAGGTATGTATGTAGGTAGGTAGGTAGGTAGGTAGGTATGTATGTAGGTAGGTAGGTATGTAGGTAGGTAGGTAGGTAGGTAGGTAGATAGGTAGGTAGGTAGGTAGATAGGTAGGTAGGTATGTAGGTAGGTAGGTAGGTAGATAGGTAGGTAGGTAGGTAGGTAGGTATGTATGTAGGTAGGTAGGTAGGTAGGTAGATAGGTAGGTAGGTAGGTAGGTAGGTAGGTAGGTAGGTATGTAGGTAGGTAGGTAGGTAGGTAGGTAGGTAGGTAGGTAGGGTGATACATTTGTGCCTGCTCTTTTAGTTTTGAACTTCCTTGGCATCAGTAGAGAGTTCTGGGATTGTACTGTTCTTTAAAACTTATGTTAAAATCACGTGCGTTATACAAAAACAAAAGACTGTAGAATTATTTTGTTATGTCAATAGTCACAAATACATGAAATCATGTGACTATAGTATGACAGTTAGAGGAAAGTGTACTCTGTGATCTGATTTATGGACACACAATAGATTATTATATTACATGTTCACCATCAGAGACGTTCTAAAGTCCTCGGAAGCCCAGGGGAGAGACTTAAGGAAATATGTGGGAGGCTCTCTGTGAAAGTAGCTGTCGGGGCCCTTATAACAACAGAATTTGTATTATTACTGAAAAGGGGGCCCATAAAAGTCGGGGCCCGAGTCGGTGAATCGTTAGCCACGCCTGTAGGTTGCATAACTCACCTGCACAATGACACTCAAATATTTATCAATGTCTCTTGTTCTAACCAACTTTCAGACTCTATCCAAAACATGCAACAATTTGTACATTGATTTATTTTTGTAACTTTTCTTTTACCTGTAACCATCTCCCAGTAACTTTCCCTTTTAATTTCAAGAAAACCTGATGCACCCACTCCCCCCCAACACCCCCCCCCCATCCAATGAAATACAGTCGGAAATAGTGCGCCTCTAACATGGGCGGCAACCGATTGACTGGTCGTGCGGTCCGGACCCTACCAAAAAATCAAGCCACCGATTTTCGACCCTACCAAAATTTAAGGGCAGACATAACGAACTATTTTAATACGTAAACATTTTTCATCTTCCTTAATATTTTGGACCCTACCAACTTCAACATACTGGTTGCGCCCCTGGCCTGTAAGTTTTTTTGAAGTATGAAGTATTTCCTGTAATGTGACACAGTGGATAATACTACGGTACAGGTTTCATTTAAATAACTTAAAAAAAAGTGAATCATTAGTTTTTGATGAAAAGAAACGAACAACGGACATCTTTCATGTATATTTTCAAACCGAGTATTTCCATGCAGTTCATATGTGTAGCATTGATCTCTGTCACGTGGGGAGAGGTGTGGCTGGTTGGAATGGGGGTGGGGGTTATATGTTCAGGGAAAATCTGAAAACAAATCACATTGACAAGATTATTGATTTTTTTTTGTAATTTATTTAATCGCTAAATGCGATTCTGTGTTTATGTTGTCTATTTTTGTAGTCGGACAAAACACGTGTAAAAAAAAAAAATCAAATTTATTTTAATTTTGTTTAAAACTAATTTCCTGAGGGTACCTGGTTCGATCTCCGGTGAGGACCAAGGAAATTTTTCAGTTCATGGCTTGTCCCCGCTATGTCTCCCGTGGTGCCTCCTTGGCCATTGCACTATCGAGATAAAAGAAGGGCACCATAAAAAAAACCGTCCCATTAGTGGTTTATAGGATCTAAGAGATTTTATCTCATCCTTACAGGGGTGTCACACGCACACTGCACGCCCACCCGACCCCAGTTATGTAGAGATCTCAGAAATCTGTTGCTCACCTTATCTCACCTTAGCTTCACCTCTGTGAGGTTGGAACCCATGACAGCTGGCGTATAACCGCACAGACATTGATTAAGATTAAAAAAGAACACATACATTTTTTTTTTTTTTTAAATTCTGTTTCCAGGAGATTTTTTGCTCTACGGCGAACATATGTACTTTCCTCCTGTAGCTAAACGACAAAAATAACACAAATACATAAAATGAAATCATAAAAAAATAATAAACTATCCGTGCATACAAAACTCTGTGCAACGCATTTGTGTCACACTATAGCATCGCTCTGTTTAGAATTCCATTAGTCTAATAAATATTGGAAAATTCCATTAGCGGGAAAGCTCTGGCGGGGGTGAGGGGGGGTGAGGAACGCGGCGTGGGGGGGGGGTCAAATGCGAATGACGTCACACTGACAAGCTTATCAACGGGAGAAATCAATTTACGTAGAATTAATTTATTTGACGGTTTAAAAGAAAATATGATCGCATGAAAGGAAATCACAGAAACACGCATGCGCGCGCATAATCTCAGTATTCATAGCATTTAAATTCAAGTAGATATTTTTTGACAGATAAACAGTGCAAATGTCGCACGTTCAAACCCCAGCAATTCAAGTGAGATATTATTTGTTCACATTATTCACCTCAAATTACAGGCATGATATAGGAGTGGAAAAACGTTTCAAATCGTGGAGCACGAATTTATTTTTTAGATTGGACATAAGGGTTGGGTAAATAGATGGAAGGAGGGATGGAAGGAGTGATAGAAGGAGTGATGGAAGGAGTGATTGGAGTGATGGAAGGAGTGATGGAAGGAGCGATGGAAGGAGGGATGGAATGAGTGATGGAAGGAGTGATGGAAGGAGTGATTGGAGTGATGGAAGGAGTGATGGAAGGATGATGGAAGGAGTGATTGGAGTGATGGAAGGAGTGATGGAAGGAGCGATGGAAGGAGTAATGGAAGGAGTGACGGAATGAGCGATGGAAGGAGGGAGGGAGCGATGAAAGGAGTGATGGAATAAACGGACGTACATTAAAACAAAAACTTAAAGTTATATCGGTGGACCAAATCAAACAGTAAAACAATGGACCAATGCCTCACCAAGACACAGTAGTCTCATTCCTATAGTGACTATTTACGCTATCAGTAATTCTATGCACTGTCGAGATGAGGATTCCAGGTTCGATCTCCGGGGAGGATCAATAGATATTTCAGGTTGCTATATCTCCCGTGGAGCCTCCAAGGCCATTGCACCATCGGGCGTGGTGTGGATGAAAGTAGGGCAGTGTAAAAAAACCGTCCTATGAGTGGTTTGTAGGATCTTAAGAGATTTCATCTCATCCTTATAGGGACTTTCTATACAGCGCTGTAATATTGTATAACTTGTACCTTGGTAAACCACGACTGTACAACCTGTACCTTGGTAAACCACGACTGTACAAACTGTTTCTAGGTAATCACGACTGTACAACCTGTACCTTGGTAAACCACGACTGTACAACTTGTACCTTGGTAAACAACGACTGTACAACCTGTTTCTAGGTAATCACGACTGTACAACCTGTACCTAGGTAAACCAAGACTGTACAACCTGTACCTAGGTAAACCACGACTGTACAACCTGTACCTAGATAAACCACGACTGTTCAACCTGTACATAGGTAAACCACGACTATACAACCTGTACCTAGGTAAACCACGAATATACAACATGTACCTAGGTAAACCACGACTGTACAACTTGTACCTAGGTAAACCACGACTGTACAACTTGTACCTAGGTAAAACCACGACTGTACAACTTGTATCTAGGTAAACCACGACTGTACAACCTGTACCTAGGTAAAACCACGACTGTACAACTTAAATCTAGGTAAACCACGACTGTACAACCTGTACCTAGGTAAACCACGACTGTACAACTTGTATCTAGGTAGACCACGACTCTACCAGTCCATGGTCATTGCCTTCTATGTGTTTTTCTTCCGTCCTGGGGGGAGGGGGGCTAAACCCTATGTCTAGAATAAAGTTGAAGACTTTTTGTTTTATTGTTGCTCACCCCCACCCCCCACACACACCCACCCCGGCCACGGGTATCTGTGTCAGATCAGTTGATTGTTGTTTTCTGAACAATACATGTATAATTTTTGGCTGCGGTCTCTCTCTCTCCTACCCGCCCTTCTCCCCTCCCCTCTCTCCTCCCATCCTCTCCCTTCCCCTCATCATTAGCAATTACACGGCCGGCTACGATAAACTTTGGGTCAGGACCGCAGCAAACATGGACAAGATCAATCCGTTTTCCCGGTTATTTTCGTTGACAGTAAATCGAACCGCCTGTAAGTTTCGTTACCCTCCCCCCTCCTCGCGCCCCCCTAGGCGATTCCCACCCCCACACACACACCACCACAACTCTACGTCCAGCATTGTAGAAGAAGTGTCTTCTCTCTCCCCCCCACACACACCACCACAACTCTACGTCCAGCATTGTAGAAGAAGTGCCTTCTCTCTCCCCCACACACACACACCACCACAACTCTACGTCCAGCATTGTAGAAGAAGTGCCTTCTCTCTCCCCCCCCCACTCACACACACCACCACAACTCTACGTCCAGCATTGTAGAAGAAGTGCCTTCTCTCTCCCCCACACACACACACACCACCACAACTCTACGTCCAGCATTGTAGAAGAAGTGCCTTCTCTCTCCCCCCACTCACACACACCACCACAACTCTACGTCCAGCATTGTAGAAGAAGTGCCTTCTCTCTCCCCCCCCACTCACACACACCACCACAACTCTACGTCCAGCATTGTAGAAGAAGTGCCTTCTCTCTCCCCCCACTCACACACACCACCACAACTCTACGTCCAGCATTGTAGAAGAAGTGCCTTCTCTCTCCCCCACACACACACACCACCACAACTCTACGTCCAGCATTGTAGAAGAAGTGCCTTCTCTCTCCCCCCCCCACACACACCACCACAACTCTACGTCCAGCATTGTAGAAGAAGTGCCTTCTCTCTCCCACCCCCACACACACCACCACAACTCTACGTCCAGCATTGTAGAAGAAGTGCCTTCTCTCTACCCCCCACACACAACACCACAACTCTACGTCCAGCATTGTAGAAGAAGTGTCTTCTCTCCCCCCCACACACACACCACCACAACTCTACGTCCAGCATTGTAGAAGAAGTGCCTTCTCTCTCCCCCCCCCACACACACACCACCACAACGTCCAGCATTGTAGAAGATGTGGCTTCTCTCTCCCCCCCACACACACACACCACCACAACTCTACGTCCAGCATTGTAGAAGAAGTGCCTTCTCTATCTCCCCCACACACACCACCACAACTCTACGTCCAGCATTGTAGAAGAAGTGCCTTCTCTCTCTCCCCCACACACAAAACCACAACTCTACGTCCAGCATTGTAGAAGAAGTGTCTTCTCTCCCCCCCACACACACACCACCACAACTCTACGTCCAGCATTGTAGAAGAAGTGCCTTCTCTCTCTCCCCCCCACACACCACCACAACTCTACGTCCAGCATTGTAGAAGAAGTGTCTTCTCTCCCCCCCCACACACACACCACCACAACTCTACGTCCAGCATTGTAGAAGAAGTGCCTTCTCTCTCCCCCCCCACTCACACACCACCACAACTCTACGTCCAGCATTGTAGAAGAAGTGCCTTCTCTCTCCCCCCCACCACACACACCACCACAACTCTACGTCCAGCATTGTAGAATAATTGCCTTCTCTCTCCCCCCACCACACACCACCACAACTCTACGTCCAGCATTGTAGAAGAAGTGCCTTCTCTCTCTCCACGCACACACACACCACCACAACTCTACGTCCAGCATTGTAGAAGAAGTGTCTTCTCTCCCCCCCACACACACCACCACAACTCTACGTCCAGCATTGTAGAAGAAGTGCCTTCTCTCTCCCCCCCACACACACACCACCACAACGTCCAGCATTGTAGAAGAAGTGCCTTCTCTCTCCCCCCCACACACACACCACCACAACTCTACGTCCAGCATTGTAGAAGAAGTGCCTTCTCTCTCTCCCCCACACACACCACCACAACTCTACGTCCAGCATTGTAGAAGAAGTGCCTTCTCTCTCCCCCCACACACACACCACCACAACTCTACGTCCAGCATTGTAGAAGAAGTGCCTTCTCTCTCCCCCACACACACACCACCACAACTCTACGTCCAGCATTGTAGAAGAAGTGCCTTCTCTCTCCCCCCACTCACACACCACCACAACTCTACGTCCAGCATTGTAGAAGAAGTGCCTTCTCTCTCCCCCACACACACACACCACCACAACTCTACGTCCAGCATTGTAGAAGAAGTGCCTTCTCTCTCTCCCCACACACACACCACCACAACTCTACGTCCAGCATTGTAGAAGAAGTGCATTCTCTCTCCCCCACTCACACACACCACCACAACTCTACGTCCAGCATTGTAGAAGAAGTGCCTTCTCTCTCCCCCCCCACTCACACACACCACCACAACTCTACGTCCAGCATTGTAGAAGAAGTGCCTTCTCTCTCTCCCCCACTCACACACACCACCACAACTCTACGTCCAGCATTGTAGAAGAAGTGCCTTCTCTCTCCCCCCACTCACACACACCACCACAACTCTACGTCCAGCATTGTAGAAGAAGTGCCTTCTCTCTCTCCCCCACTCACACACACCACCACAACTCTACGTCCAGCATTGTAGAAGAAGTGCCTTCTCTCTCCCCCACTCACACACACCACCACAACTCTACGTCCAGCATTGTAGAAGAAGTGCCTTCTCTCTCCCCCACTCACACACCACCACAACTCTACGTCCAGCATTGTAGAAGAAGTGCCTTCTCTCTCTCCCCCCACTCACACACACCACCACAACTCTACGTCCAGCATTGTAGAAGAAGTGCCTTCTCTCTCCCCCCCCCACACACACCACCACAACGTCCAGCATTGTAGAAGAAGTGCCTTCTCTCTCTCCCCCACACACACACCACCACAACTCTACGTCCAGCATTGTAGAAGAAGTGCCTTCTCTCTCCCCACACACACACACCACCACAACTCTACGTCCAGCATTGTAGAAGAAGTGCCTTCTCTCTCTCTCCACTCACACACACCACCACAACTCTACGTCCAGCATTGTAGAAGAAGTGCCTTCTCTCTCTCCCCCACTCACACACACCACCACAACTCTACGTCCAGCATTGTAGAAGAAGTGCCTTCTCTCTCTCCCCCACTCACACACACCACCACAACTCTACGTCCAGCATTGTAGAAGAAGTGCCTTCTCTCTCTCCCCCACTCACACACACCACCACAACTCTACGTCCAGCATTGTAGAAGAAGTGCCTTCTCTCTCCCCCCACTCACACACACCACCACAACTCTACGTCCAGCATTGTAGAAGAAGTGCCTTCTCTCTCCCCCCCACTCACACACACCACCACAACTCTACGTCCAGCATTGTAGAAGAAGTGCCTTCTCTCTCCCCACACACACACACCACCACAACTCTACGTCCAGCATTGTAGAAGAAGTGCCTTCTCTCTCTCCCCACACACACACCACCACAACTCTACGTCCAGCATTGTAGAAGAAGTGCCTTCTCTCTCCCCCACTCACACACACCACCACAACTCTACGTCCAGCATTGTAGAAGAAGTGCCTTCTCTCTCCCCCCACTCACACACACCACCACAACTCTACGTCCAGCATTGTAGAAGAAGTGCCTTCTCTCTCTCCCCCACTCACACACACCACCACAACTCTACGTCCAGCATTGTAGAAGAAGTGCCTTCTCTCTCCCCCCACTCACACACACCACCACAACTCTACGTCCAGCATTGTAGAAGAAGTGCCTTCTCTCTCCCCCCACTCACACACACCACCACAACTCTACGTCCAGCATTGTAGAAGAAGTGCCTTCTCTCTCCCCCACTCACACACACCACCACAACTCTACGTCCAGCATTGTAGAAGAAGTGCCTTCTCTCTCTCCCCCACTCACACACACCACCACAACTCTACGTCCAGCATTGTAGAAGAAGTGCCTTCTCTCTCCCCCATTCACACACACCACCACAACTCTACGTCCAGCATTGTAGAAGAAGTGCCTTCTCTCTCCCCCACTCACACACACCACCACAACTCTACGTCCAGCATTGTAGAAGAAGTGCCTTCTCTCTCTCCCCCACTCACACACACCACCACAACTCTACGTCCAGCATTGTAGAAGAAGTGCCTTCTCTCTCCCCCCCCACACACACCACCACAACGTCCAGCATTGTAGAAGAAGTGCCTTCTCTCTCCCCCACACACACACCACCACAACTCTACGTCCAGCATTGTAGAAGAAGTGCCTTCTCTCTCCCCACACACACACACCACCACAACTCTACGTCCAGCATTGTAGAAGAAGTGCCTTCTCTCTCTCTCCACTCACACACACCACCACAACTCTACGTCCAGCATTGTAGAAGAAGTGCCTTCTCTCTCTCCCCCACTCACACACACCACCACAACTCTACGTCCAGCATTGTAGAAGAAGTGCCTTCTCTCTCTCCCCCACTCACACACACCACCACAACTCTACGTCCAGCATTGTAGAAGAAGTGCCTTCTCTCTCTCCCCACTCACACACACCACCACAACTCTACGTCCAGCATTGTAGAAGAAGTGCCTTCTCTCTCCCCCACTCACACACACCACCACAACTCTACGTCCAGCATTGTAGAAGAAGTGCCTTCTCTCTCCCCCCACTCACACACACCACCACAACTCTACGTCCAGCATTGTAGAAGAAGTGCCTTCTCTCTCCCCACACACACACACCACCACAACTCTACGTCCAGCATTGTAGAAGAAGTGCCTTCTCTCTCTCCCCACACACACACCACCACAACTCTACGTCCAGCATTGTAGAAGAAGTGCCTTCTCTCTCCCCCACTCACACACACCACCACAACTCTACGTCCAGCATTGTAGAAGAAGTGCCTTCTCTCTCCCCCCACTCACACACACCACCACAACTCTACGTCCAGCATTGTAGAAGAAGTGCCTTCTCTCTCTCCCCCACTCACACACACCACCACAACTCTACGTCCAGCATTGTAGAAGAAGTGCCTTCTCTCTCCCCCCACTCACACACACCACCACAACTCTACGTCCAGCATTGTAGAAGAAGTGCCTTCTCTCTCCCCCACTCACACACACCACCACAACTCTACGTCCAGCATTGTAGAAGAAGTGCCTTCTCTCTCCCCCACTCACACACACCACCACAACTCTACGTCCAGCATTGTAGAAGAAGTGCCTTCTCTCTCTCCCCCACTCACACACACCACCACAACTCTACGTCCAGCATTGTAGAAGAAGTGCCTTCTCTCTCCCCCATTCACACACACCACCACAACTCTACGTCCAGCATTGTAGAAGAAGTGCCTTCTCTCTCCCCCCACTCACACACACCACCACAACTCTACGTCCAGCATTGTAGAAGAAGTGCCTTCTCTCTCCCCCACTCACACACACCACCACAACTCTACGTCCAGCATTGTAGAAGAAGTGCCTTCTCTCTCTCCCCCACACACACCACCACAACTCTACGTCCAGCATTGTAGAAGAAGTGCCTTCTCTCTCCCCACTCACCCACACACACCACCACAACGTCCAGCATTGTAGAAGAAGTGCCTTCTCTCTCTCCCCCACACACACACCACCACAACTCTACGTCCAGCATTGTAGAAGAAGTGCCTTCTCTCTCCCCCCACACACACACCACCACAACTCTACGTCCAGCATTGTAGAAGAAGTGCCTTCTCTCTCCCCCCACTCACACACCACCACAACTCTACGTCCAGCATTGTAGAAGAAGTGCCTTCTCTCTCCCCCCCCCACTCACACACCACCACAACTCTACGTCCAGCATTGTAGAAGAAGTGCCTTCTCTCTCCCCCACACACACACACCACCACAACTCTACGTCCAGCATTGTAGAAGAAGTGCCTTCTCTCTCTCCCCACACACACACCACCACAACTCTACGTCCAGCATTGTAGAAGAAGTGCCTTCTCTCTCCCCCCCACTCACACACACCACCACAACTCTACGTCCAGCATTGTAGAAGAAGTGCCTTCTCTCTCCCCCCCACTCACACACACCACCACAACTCTACGTCCAGCATTGTAGAAGAAGTGCATTCTCTCTCTCCCCACACACACACCACCACAACTCTACGTCCAGCATTGTAGAAGAAGTGCCTTCTCTCTCTCCCCCCACACACACACCACCACAACTCTACGTCCAGCATTGTAGAAGAAGTGCCTTCTCTCTCTCCCCACACACACACCACCACAACTCTACGTCCAGCATTGTAGAAGAAGTGCCTTCTCTCTCCCCCCCCACACACACACCACCACAACGTCCAGCATTGTAGAAGAAGTGCCTTCTCTCTCCCCCTCACACACACACACCACCACAACTCTACGTCCAGCATTGTAGAAGAAGTGCCTTCTCTATCTCCCCCACACACCACCACAACTCTACGTCCAGCATTGTAGAAGAAGTGCCTTCTCTCTCTCCCCCCACACACAAAACCACAACTCTACGTCCAGCATTGTAGAAGAAGTGTCTTCTCTCCCCCCACACACACCACCACCACAACTCTACGTCCAGCATTGTAGAAGAAGTGCCTTCTCTCTCCCCCCCCACACACCACCACAACTCTACGTCCAGCATTGTAGAAGAAGTGTCTTCTCTCCCCCCCACACACACACCACCACAACTCTACGTCCAGCATTGTAGAAGAAGTGCCTTCTCTCTCCCCCCCACTCACACACCACCACAACTCTACGTCCAGCATTGTAGAAGAAGTGCCTTCTCTCGCCCCCCACACACACACCACCACAACTCTACGTCCAGCATTGTAGAAGAAGTGCCTTCTCTCTCCCCCCCACACATACACACCACCACAACTCTACGTCGAGCATTGTAGAAGAAGTGCCTTCTCTCTCCCCCCCCCACACACACCACCACAACTCTACGTCCAGCATTGTAGAAGAAGTGCCTTCTCTCTCTCCCCCACACACACACCACCACAACTCTACGTCCAGCATTGTAGAAGAAGTGTCTTCTCTCCCCCACACACACCACCACAACTCTACGTCCAGCATTGTAGAAGAAGTGCCTTCTCTCTCCCCCCACACACACACCACCACAACGTCCAGCATTGTAGAAGAAGTGCCTTCTCTTCCCCCCCCACACACACACCACCACAACTCTACGTCCAGCATTGTAGAAGAAGTGCCTTCTCTCTCCCCCACACACCACCACAACTCTACGTCCAGCATTGTAGAAGAAGTGCCTTCTCTCTCCCCCCACACACACACCACCACAACTCTACGTCCAGCATTGTAGAAGAAGTGCCTTCTCTCTCCCCCACTCACACACCACCACAACTCTACGTCCAGCATTGTAGAAGAAGTGCCTTCTCTCTCCCCCCCACTCACACACCACCACAACTCTACGTCCAGCATTGTAGAAGAAGTGCCTTCTCTCTCCCCCCACACACACACACACCACCACAACTCTACGTCCAGCATTGTACAAGAAGTGCCTTCTCTCTCCCCCCACACACACACACACCACCACAACTCTACGTCCAGCATTGTAGAAGAAGTGCCTTCTCTCTCTCCCCACTCACACACACCACCACAACTCTACGTCCAGCATTGTAGAAGAAGTGCCTTCTCTCTCTCCCCACTCACACACACCACCACAACTCTACGTCCAGCATTGTAGAAGAAGTGCCTTCTCTCTCTCCCCACTCACACACACCACCACAACTCTACGTCCAGCATTGTAGAAGAAGTGCCTTCTCTCTCTCCCCACACACACACACACCACCACAACTCTACGTCCAGCATTGTAGAAGAAGTGCCTTCTCTCTCTCCCCACACACACACACACCACCACAACTCTACGTCCAGCATTGTAGAAGAAGTGCCTTCTCTCTCTCCCCACTCCTAACGGTTTGGTCCCTTTGGCTCCTCCCCTAACCCAACGGTAAATACATTATTGTTTTGTTTTTTCTTTCTTTTTTTAGTACTTAGTAATGATTAGTAGGCGAAAGATATTATTGGGTCAGCTAGAACTGGTCAGCAGCTAGAATTGGTCAGCTAGAACTGGTCAGCTGTGTAGTGATGGTCAATGGAGTTTGGAGCAGCCAAAAGACATGGGATGATGGTTGTAACGGGGTGAGTCCATGCTGGTGGCTGGACCAATAAAATAACGGACGGCTCAATTTATATTGAAAATAGAACGGCTGAACTGGGGTCCATGTTGGTCAGAACATTACGTCACTGAAAACATGACAGCAATAGTTCTGTACTCAGAACATAGTAGCATCCGAAACATAACTGTATTAGGAACGTGACTGCATTCATAAAATGACTGCATTCATAAAAATGACTGCAGTCAGAATATTCATATTATTAGAACATTAAAATATATACACAATTACAGCATTCAGACCAGTTTGTATACTAAGACCAGTTTGTATACTCAGACCAGTTTGTATACTAAGACCAGTTTGTGTACTCAGACCAGTTTGTATACTAAGACCAGTTTGTGTACTCAGACCAGTTTGTATACTCAGACCAGTTTGTATACTCAGACCAGTTTGTTATCGCTATGTAAGAGTCGAGTCTACTAGCTAATCTAACGTGAGTACAATCAAAGATGGCGGCACTCACGGTCCACATAACACTCTAGTGTGGGAGGGGGAGGGCGCATACCGACAACGGTACGCCCCTGTACGCCCCTGTATCTGGTACTAAAAAAAAATGACTGGAATGTTATCTGTTAGTCCAGCAAATGTTCTCCCATCGGCGAGTTTTTTTTTTGTTTTGACAATTACATTATCTTATCGCTATCACATGGCTACCAGGTTGAAGACACATGGAAACATTTTACATTCATGTGTTCTGTATTGCTTAATACGAATGGAAACATTTTACATTCATGTGTTCTGTATTGCTTAATACGAATGGAAACATTTTACATTCATGTGTTCTGTATTGCTTAATACGAATGGAGACACTTTACATTCATGTGTTCTGTATTGCTTAATACGAATGGAAACATTTTACATTCATGTGTTCTGTATTGCTTAATACGAATGGAAACATTTTACATTCATGTGTTCTGTATTGCTTAATACGAATGGAGACACTTTACATTCATGTGTTCTGTATTGCTTAATACGAATGGAAACATTTTACATTCATGTGTTCTGTATTGCTTAATACGAATGGAAACATTTTACATTCATGTGTTCTGTATTGCTTAATACGAATGGAAACATTTTACATTCATGTGTTCTGTATTGCTTAATACGAATGGAGACATTTTACATTCATGTGTTCTGTATTGTTTAATACGAATGGAAATATTTTACATTAATGTGTTCTGTAAGTCTAAAAACGAATCTTGTTTGATTCATATTACGTCACTATCGTTGCGTTAATAAAAGAACCCATCTTAGTGCAGATTCAAGAAATTGCCGTCAAAAAAATTTTCATGACGAAAAAAAACAAACAAATTGGTAGGTATGACGCCTCTTACTTGAAACAAAGTAATGACCCCCCCCCATACTCCACCCCTTATACTCCATCCCCACCTAGCTACGCCACTGCACCTTTATCCCCCCCCCCCTCTTTACAATAAACATCCATCTACAGCGAATTGCAGTCACTTTATACCAGTGGTTCTCGTAATTGAAAAGCAAGTGACCCGTTTAAAGAGAGAGAGAGAGAGGGGGGTGTCTTTCACTGAGAATATGTGCCCTTTACTTGCTAATGAAGTAAATATTTACTTTACTCCCAGTGCAGTAATAAAAGTCCATAGTAAGTGCACATGGGACCTCTAGAGATCACACGATGGGGCACCTGGTAAGTGCACATGGGACCTGTAGAGATCACACGATGGGGCACTTGGTAAGTGCACATGGGACCTGTAGAGATCACACGATGCGGCACCTGGTAAGTGCACATGGGACCGGTAGAGATCACACGATGTGGCACCTGGTAAGTGCACATGAGACCTCTAGAGATCACACGATGGGGCACCTGGTAAGTGCACAGACTGTGAATCACTGGCCAATACTACCGAGTACTGCAGACACAGCTCAGAAACTTTCATCAAGACGAGGGATAAACCTAGATAGACAAAACCAGACGGCTTTGCACACAACCAAAGACGGGATACAACTCAATTAACCACAGACGACCATCTGTTACTTGGAGTGGCTTCGTTACACATGACTGAACTCATCAATGAACCACTCAACGTGTCCATTTGTCTCCGAATATTGTTTTTTTTTTTTCAGTGAACAGCTCGCCAAATTTATGTACACACCTAGCCCAACACGCCTAGCCCAACACACCTACATCAGTGTACACACATAGCCCAACACGCCTATATCAATATACACGCCTAGCCCAACGCACCTAGCCCAATACGCCTATAAGCTAATTCACAGACTGAGTAAACTAGATTATAATATGAAGGGATTCAAGCTGGGAGTCAAACCTGGGATCTTGTAATATAAGATGGAGATGCTGGTAGCTGGACCAGAAAGATTCTTAATATAAAAGTTGAATGCGTTTATATCAATACTTAAACCACGTGGTTTGGTGTATAGTGTTAGCAGGCCAGTAGCGTGCGGGGGGGGCACGGAGGCCGGGACCCCCTGCGTTTTGTCTGGCCCCCTCTGCTTGTTGCTCTACTTAATAACACTTATTTCCTGCCCCCCCCGCTATTGGCCTGGCCCCTGCTGTAGAATGCCTGGCCCCTGCTGTAAAATTTTCACGCTACGGGGCTGAGTGTTAGCCAACTTGATATTTATATCAATACTGAAACCACGTGGATCCATATACAGTGTTAACCAACTTGATATTTCGACAGAGGCAGACAAAGATTGGTTGTTGCCCCGGACGCAGATGAAAACAATGTGCCCTTGTACTGAAGGGAAACATCACTACAGTGGAAGGGGGGCCCGGGTATAGTTAAATCCGCCTCTGGCTTTGGGGACATACGAATGTTTAAAAATCCCCCGCGTATTCAACATGACCTACTTAATGTCTGTTGACAACAGGTAAATAAATGAAAATCGAAATCATGTCAATATATTATTCCAATATTCCCCACGGTTAGAGTTTTTTTTGTAACATTTCCCAAACTCAGCGACTCAGGTATTCTGCATGGGGAAAATATGTTTACATTCTAAAAAAAAATTAAATCAAAATGAAAAAAAATAAAATGTCTGGTCTGTTCTTATGTATCTGCCAGCGAGGAAACTCGTGTTATCAGTTAATTTTTTAACTCACACACAAAACGACAAATGTTATACGGTGCATGTCATTTGTAACTAATTAGACATCAAATTAGGTAGAGAAGGGATAACTCTAGCTCATGCCACAGTTTGGACTGGATTCTTTCCCCCCTTTTATTTTTTTTTTTATTTCTCCATACTCGACTGCATATTTTTATGTATCCAGTTAATGGCCATGTTGTTATGAAACCGAGAAAAATGTTTCTTGATTTAAAATTCGCATTCACCTTTGTTCTTGTGTATGCGTGTGTGTGTGTGTGTTTATGTGTGCGTGCGTGAGTGTGTGTGAGTGAGTGCGTTGTATCTCGTTAATTAAAAGACTGCATTCATGTTGGAATGTATCATCATTTTATGTCTTAAATATTTTATGTTTGGTAATGGGACATTCGCTATGCAATGTGGTGACACGTTATTCCACATGAAATATGATGGACAGAATGTTGGATACGATGGACAGGATGTTGCATATGATGGACAGAAATGCTGGATATGATGAACAGGATGTTGGATGTGATGAACACGATGTTGGATATGATGGACAGGATGTTGGATAAGATGGACATAAATGCTGGATATGATGAACAGGATGTTGGATATGATGAACAGGATGTTGGATATGATGGACAAAATGTTGAATATGATGAACAGGATGTTGAATATGATGGACAAAATGTTGAATATGATGAACAGGATGTTGAATATGATGGACAAAATGTTGGATATGATGGACAGAAATGTTGGATATGATGGACAAAATGCTGGATATGATAAACAGGATGTTGAATATGATGAATAGGATGTTTGACGGACAGTGAGATCGGATGTCATATCATGCTGCATAAGGTAATTTCATTTGGGTGTATGTCATGCTGTGTGAGGTTGTCTTCTAAACTCAAGCATGGGGGAGGCATGTTCTTCTCATAGGCGCAGTAGTTCAAAGAGAGAGAGAGAGAAAGAGAGAGAGAGAGAGAGAGAGAGCGAGTGAGAGAGAGTTAGAGAGAGAGTGAGAGGGAGAGTGAGAGAGAGAGAAGAGAGAGTGGGAAAGAGAGAGATAGAGATAGAGAGAGTTGGAGAGAGAGAGAGAGCGAGAGGGGGGTTGAGAGAGTCAAAGAGTGGGAGAGAGAGAAAGAAAGTAAGAAAGATAGAGAGAGTGAGAGAGAAGGAGGGAGAGAGAGAGAAAGAAAGAGGGTGGGCGAAACAGAGAGAGTGGGAAAGAGGGGACGGTAAGAGAGAGTGAGAGAAAGAGAGTCAGAATGAGAGAAAGTTAGAAAGAGAGAGAGAGAGAGAGAGAGAGAGAGAGTACACATACACTAAGAATGGTAGCATAGATAAACTTCACACAAAAACACACAAACTCAAATTCAGAAAAAAAACAGAGATAGAATATGGTTGGAGATTTCAGGAACTCTAGCAAATCAACTTTCGTTCTACTTTCTATCTTTCTGACCAGTTTACTTTCCCATAGACTCATGACGTTATCACCATTCAACAGTTCTAGTGATAAGTACTGGAGATAAGACCACAGTCTCTACCACTGATACTTATTTTAAAAAACAACTCTGTCTGTATCAAGTAAAGCATAGAAATAAATTCAGAATTTTATGACGACGAAGAGCTGCTTTGGATTTTCCCAGTAACGTCGCATAAAACACTTGGGCGTTTACCATTGGTTAAAAAAAAAGAGATATATTTATAAATAAACTGAAGATTATCTAGAAGGGAGGGGGGAGGGGGCATTAACCCAGATTATAATTGGTGTATTAAAGCCAGATTATAATTGGTGTATTAAAGCCAGATTATAATTGGTGTAATAAAGCCAGATTATAATTGGTGTAATAAAGCCAGATTATAATTGGTGTATTAAAGCCAGATTATAATTGGTGTAATAAAGCCAGATTATAATTGGTGTATTAAAGCCAGATTATAATTGGTGTAATAAAGCCAGATTATAATTGGTGTATTAAAGCCAGATTATAATTGGTGTAATAAAGCCAGATTATAATTGGTGTAATAAAGCCAGATTATAATTGGTGTATTAAAGCCAGATTATAATTGGTGTAATAAAGCCAGATTATAATTGGTGTAATAAAGCCAGATTATAATTGGTGTAATAAAGCCAGATTATAATTGGTGTAATAAAGCCAGATTATAATTGGTGTAATAAAGCCAGATTATAATTGGTGTATTAAAGCCAGATTATAATTGGTGTAATAAAGCCAGATTATAATTGGTGTATTAAAGCCAGATTATAATTGGTGTATTAAAGCCAGATTATAATTGGTGTAATAAAGCCAGATTATAATTGGTGTAATAAAGCCAGATTATAATTGGTGTATTAAAGCCAGATTATAATTGGTGTAATAAAGCCAGATTATAATTTGTGTAATGAAGCCAGATTATAATTGGTGTGTTAAAGCCAGATTATAATTGGTGTATTAAAGCCAGATTATAATTGGTGTAATAAAGCCAGATTATAATTGGTGTATTAAAGCCAGATTATAATTGGTGTAATAAAGCCAGATTATAATTGGTGTATTAAAGCCAGATTATAATTGGTGTATTAAAGCCAGATTATTATTGGTGTATTAAAGCCAGATTATAATTGGTGTATTAAAGCCAGATTATAATTGGTGTATTAAAGCCAGATTATAATTGGTGTATTAAAGCCAGATTATAATTGGTGTATTAAAGCCAGATTATAATTGGTGTATTAAAGCCAGATTATAATTGGTGTAATAAAGCCAGATTATAATTGGTGTATTAAAGCCAGATTATAATTGGTGTATTAAAGCCAGATTATAATTGGTGTATTAAAGCCAGATTATAATTGGTGTACTAAAGCCAGATTATAATTGGTGTAATAAAGCCAGATTATAATTGGTGTATTAAAGCCACATTATTATTGGTGTACTAAACCCAGATTATAAATGGTGTACTAAAGCCAGATTATAATTGGTGAAATAAGGCAGATTATAATTGGTGTATTAAAGCCAGATTATAATTGGTGTATTAAAGCCAGATTATTATTGGTGTACTAAAGCCAGATTATAATTGGTGTAATAAAGCCAGATTATAATTGGCGTATTAAAGCCACATTATTATTGGTGTACTAAACCCAGATTATAAATGGTGTACTAAAGCCAGATTATAATTGGTGTATTAAAACCACATTATTATTGGTGTACTAAACCCAGATTATAAATGGTGTATTAAAGCCAGATTATAATTGGTGTATTAAAGCCACATTATTATTGGTGTACTAAACCCAGAATATAATTGGTGTACTAAAGCCAGATTATAATTGGTGTATTAAAGCCACATTATTATTGGTGTACTAAACCCAGATTATAATTGGTGTACTAAAGCCAGAATATAATTGGTGTAATAAACCCAGATTATTACTGGTGTACTAAACCCAGATTATAATTGGTGTAAATCACTGTTTGAAAACGCGCCGCTGATAGAGTCGTTAAGCGATGCGAGCCCACCCCTCTGTGGCGAACCCAACCCCTCTGTGGCGAACCCAGCCCCTCTGTGGCGAACCCAACCCCTCTGTGGCGAACCCAACCCCTCTGTGGCGAGCCCAACCCCTCTGTGGCTAGGTTTGAAAAAATAAGGTTACCAACGAGGCTCTTGATATGTGTGTATGTATTATGTGTGTATGTGTGTGTATTAAGTGTGTATGTGTGTATGTATTATGTGTGTATGTGTGTATGTATTAAGTGTGTATGTGTGTATGTATTAAGTGTGTATGTTTGTATGTATTATGTGTGTATGTGTGTATGTATTATTTGTGTATGTGTGTATGTATTATTTGTGTATGTATGTATGTATTAAGTGTGTATGTGTGTATGTATTATTTGTGTATGTGTGTATGATTTTTACGCCGACATAGCCAGCATGATAGGGTGTAGTGTGCCTACCACACTAGCATAGTTGGCGGCGCTGATGCATGTCTGCCAGGCCTACAAAGCTGCGGTGTGAGTGTGCCTGCTAACATCCGCCGGGATGGCAGAAGTGAGCAGCATGTATATACCAGACGACAGGAGTGAGCAGCATGTATATACCAGACGACAGGAGTGAGCAGCATGTATATACCAGACGACAAGAGTGAGCAACATGTATATATCAGACGACCGGAGTGAGCAGCATGTATATAACTGAAGACAGGAGTGAGCAGCATGTATATACCTAACGACAGGAGTGAGCAGCATGTATATACCCGAAGACAGGAGTGAGCAGCATGTAATATACCTGACACCATCAGGAGAAGGTAATCAATAAATTACTTTCCAAAACGTGCGGCGGGAAGGAGGTGAGGGTGGGGCTTTTAAAAAAGGGGTGGCGGGGAGGGGAATAAATCGGCGTCTGTCAATGAATTATTGAATGAATCAATTAGAAACTGAACACCTGTAATAGTTGGCATCACCAGGTGACGGGTTAGAGTTGCAGTGGTGGTCAATGTGTGAGTTATGTGATGAATGACATCTGATGTGTGCAGACATTAAGTTGTGTGATGAATGACATCTGATGTGTGCAGACATTAAGGTGTGTGATGAATGACATCTGATGTGTGCAGGCATTAAGTTGTGTGATGAATGACATCTGATGTGTGCAGGCATTAAGTTGTGTGATGAATGACATCTGATGTGTGCAGACATTAAGTTGTGTGATGAATGACATCTGATGTGTGCAGACATTGTGTCAGGCTGGACAATGGCACGTCACCACCAAGAGCAGTGAGGTCAGATTTTAAAACGTGTGGATTGAGAGTTCAAAATAAATAAATAAATAAAGGAAATGGGAAGCTGTCTATTGTAGATACGCTACATTCTTACTTCATACACTATATATGAACGACCAAAACTTGTTTCATAAACATTAAACTTTAATAATTTCTACCACTTATGTGTAAACATTAAATGTCTTCTAGTGTACATATAAAATGTCGTCTAGTGTACATATAAAATGTCTTCAAGTGTACATATAAAATGTCTTCAAGTGTACACATTAAATGTCTTCAAGTGTACACATTAAATGTTTACTAGTCTACTAAGCTACAAGTCAACTACCACTAGTCTACTACTCCAATTAATCTCTAAACCAAAACACAAGCTTACATAAAAACGATATAGACGCTTGGCAAGTTTATCTTAAAACCATGAAACAAAAAATCGGAGGAAAATGAACGCCTAATTCATTAACATGTAAATACATCCAGTTAACTGAACTGAACATATTCTTCAAATGTCGCTAGCGAATGTTAAAGTTATATAGAAGATGCCCCTGAAAGATTATGAAATTGAATGTTTTTTTACATTTCCATATCAACACAAAGTTATCCAAATTTTCTGTTTATCGTAATTGGATCAGAATGTAACAGTCCCAGCGACGTATCCTAAATGAATAACATATACAAACTAACAACACACCCAGAATGATATACCAGCAGTAACACAGCCAGCATTAACACAACCAGCAGTAACACAACCAGCAGTAACACAACAAGCAGTAACACAACAAGCAGTAACACAACCAGAAGTAACACAACCAGAAGTAACACAACCAGCAGTAACACAACCAGAAGTAACACAACCAGCAGTAACACAACCAGCAGTAACACAACCAGAAGTAACCAGCCAGCAGTAACACAACCAGCAGTAACACAACCAGCAGTAACACAACCAATAGTAACACAACCAGCAGTAACACAAACAGCAGTAACACAACCAGCTTGGTCATTTATGGTCAAAGTCTAACAAACAATATATATTAATTATATGATCTTTAGCCGGTGGTCGACAGTGGACCTTCGGTGAGGAGGGTGTCAGCCTGAACAAAGTCGTACAAGAGTCGGGATCAAATCCCCCGTAGTGGATGCAAAGCGACTGTTGATTTAACTAAGGTTTTGAGTAACTGATTCTCTAGGCCATCTCTATACGAACTAAATGTTCAGCTTTCAGTACAGGATTAGCAGATTACATCTCATTCTTACGCAGAGGCAGATTAAACAACAGGCGTATTGGACGGATTATGAATTGAATGGGCTAATACCTTGAGGGCAAGACGGTGGTCTTAAAACGGGAAATCAATAGAAGACGAAGAGCTAAAATAAAAATGGCCCCACAGATAAGATTTGCTCCGCAGACGAGATTCCTGAGACCGTAATCTGCGTCATGCTGTGACACAGGACTCAACAGCGTCACAACCATTGTGGCGTGATTCATTGCGTCAGTGCTGTTTCGTCAATATTCCATTTAGTCTCAGTTAAAGATTCAATCTAATTTCACTTTGTTTACACCGCTAACTTAGTAATCATCGTTTTGTTTTTCTTCTATTTTGTGTGTAAAAAAATTCCGGCGCTTTCACAATGCCATTCACCGGCTGGTAAGATTGAATTATTCATCGTGTTTCATTCGCCCCCCCCCCCCCCCCCCCAAACATAAGATTTATTTTGTGTTCATTTTGTTTTCCACTATTTATTTATCGAAAATTTTTTCAGTGAACAAACATTACAGATTCTTCGACACTCGCATACAATTTATTAATTTGGACCGTTAGATATCGTTGAGGGGGAGGGGGGTGGGGGGGGGAAGCATTTGAATTGTATCGACACCCCCCAACCCCCTTTTTTTTGTTGTTGTTAGCAACCTCGCGATTCCAGCTCTCTGCAGACTCCAGCTTTGACTCCGGAACATCATCCGTTTGAATAATTGATAACCAATCGTAGCTGGGTTTGCACTTTGCCGCGGGGAATGTGTATTTGTTTGGGCTTTTTAATGGCCTGCGATATTTGTGTTTATATGTAGAGTTATGTTTGTGTGTGTGTGTGTGCGCGTGCGTGTAGGTTGAGTAGGTTGGATACAACACTGTAATTATGTTAGATGTATTATGATACAATAATCTAATTAGTAATTTACTGTTAGCTTGGGAATAACACTATGGTAATTTTTTTTTGTTTCATAAAGTTGAATTTTTCATAGGGGAGTGTGTGACGTAGCCCTAATTGTACATTAAATTCAGGGCCGTATTGTGGGCCTTGGGCGCTAAAAGGGCGATGGATATGGGGGCCCCAGAAAGTCATTACTGTACAGTCATATTTGAAGTCTAATTTTTTTTAGAATTTCCGGTATTTTTTTTTAAATTACATTTTTAAGACTTTTTAAGCCCCCTTTGGTTTTGTGGGCTGAGGGCCCTGTGCCTATAAAATAAGAAAAGCCCGTGTGAGTCTTTGTATGTGTTTTATTAAAAACCAATGGGGAGGGGGCATATTTGTGTGTTTGAGGTGTGTGTGTGTATGTGTGTATGTATGTGTGGCTGTGTTTATATAAACAGTTAGTAAATACATTGATAATGTACGCTCACTACAAATATGTGTACACAAATGCGAGTGTTTGCACGTCTGAATGTCACTGTGTTGTTGTTTGCACCGTATACATATGTGTGTATGTTTGCACCGTGTATGCATGTGTGTATGTTTGCACCGTGTATGTATGTGTGTATGTTTGCACCGTGTATGTATGTGTGTATGTTTGCACCGTGTATGTATGTGTGTATGTTTGCACCGTGTATGTATGTGTGTATGTTTGCACCGTGTATGTATGTGTGTATGTTTGCACCGTATACATATGTGTGTATGTTTGCACCGTGTATGTATGTGTGTATGTTTGCACCGTATATGTATGTGTGTATGTTTGAGTGT